>JAVTVY010039294.1:0-16699 GCA_036873755.1 Hanleya hanleyi | reverse complement strand
AGTACTTGTACTATATAGAAACTCAAAGCACATTTCTGTTGCTCAATGTTATTGCATGAACATTGGGAAAAATGAATAAATGATTAACCTGAAATCTTTCTACACTGTGTCTTACATAGGTTTCACTGCTTGCAGGTTTGTATTGATTTACTGAATAATGATCATGTTTTTGTGGTGGATGGACCATTATCTTCACCTGTTTTAACCCTATAATGCCTGACATTAATTCCAGGTATAACGAATGGGAAGTATTAGCATTTTCTGACAAGTTTATGTGCTTTTGTTGATAATTTGTGTTGATTAGACCGCTCACAGCGTTATTTGGAGTTCTGCTGAATGTACACATATGTGTACAATATAGGCATTCATAGTGAGGATTGTTAGGTTTGAAATTGTACACGTGTGTGTACAATAGGCATCGCAATGTACCCTCACTCACTACATATACAAACATGTATGTATCCAAGAACCTACCTGTACCCTCACTCACTACAGTAACATATACATACATGTATGTACATAAGAACCTATCTGTACCCTCACTCACTACATAAGAACCTACCTGGAAGTGAGTGAGGGTACACTACAGGTAGGTTCTTATGTACGGGTGTGTTAATAGGGTGATGTTGAGTTTAGGAGATAGGGGGTGGGGCATATATCTGAAGAGTAGAAGTTCAAAATGGGAGTATTTTACTCAAATATAGGTCATTTCAGTTTTTGGCATGTTTTCAAATTTTCAAACCATTTTTAACGAAGGTCATATTGTTTCTCCGTCTTATAAAATAATGGGTTTCTTTAGTTGTTGTCATAACTCCTAGTATTTCAGTCATAAAACATACAAAGTTTGGGATTGACTGAGTTTTTAATTCAATTTTGCCCTGGATTAGCACTGGCACAAACAATTTTTAGTCATCCCTGATTATAGCTAAATAATATATAGCCCTCAAGAGTATGAGGGCTATACGTCGGCCCCAGTCACCTCCAGCGAGGATTTTAGATAATTTTATTACGAATCACCCACCTCTGAACCTGCCGTACATCTAATCTCTATCCCCTCCTGCGCACTATTTCAAAATCTTGCACACTATTGTGAAATAGTAATGAATATATCGCCGTCTGAATTTCCCAGACGACTTCCACTTTAAACGCGCCATGTTAACCGTATAGAGTGACGTCACCAACATGGCGCGCAGAGAGCTAGAAGTTTTCGACTGGAAAATTCAGACGACGATATATTCGTTACTATTTCACAATAGTGTGCAAGATTTTGAAATAGTGCGCAGGAGGGGATAGAGTTTAGATGTACGGCAGGTTCAGAGGTGGGTGATTCGTAATAAAATTATCTAAAACCCTCGCTGGAGGTGACTGGGGCCGACGTATAGCCCTCATACTCTTGAGGGCTATATATTATTTAACTACCCTGATTAGTGATTCATATAAGCTTTCGTACTCTATGGGGTTATTAAATGCGAGCCATGCTTTAGATTAGAAGGAGCCCCTAAGGGTCGGGATTCATCCCTTGGATTAGTGGCAGCTTCTTAAAGAATGTTTTATGATGAAAGCTATTGGAATATATGTGGGCTATAGGCTAAATTATAATTATTTAGCTACATCTCTACCAAACAGTGTATATAGACAGACCTGAAAAATATATGCAGAAACTGTTTTTGTCAATTCTGGCAACTCCATGTTTTACATACTAAAACATCATGATCAAATACTAAGATACAAATTCAAGGACTTCCCAAGCAGTTGAAACATACTGAATATTGATGAGGGCTAAATTGCAGTGTACCGTTAAGATATTTAGAATGAAAAAAACAGAATGGTGTTCATGCATATGGAACAGTATTAGCTATATTAATTGTCTTCTTGATTCCACTCCAGAAAAGGTGGGGACATGGCCCCCATGGCAGACCCCTACATTTTGTAACCCCCCCCCGCCCCCCATGCTTTATATAAATCAACATTGATTTATATAAAGCATGGGGTTATATATAGAGACCCCATATTTCGACACTTCACCTTAATACCACCGTCCACACTCCCCAAAACTCTTGTTTTGCGGGCCTGTGGGTATGGCCATACAGTTTGGTTGTCTTCTTTGAAGTTGTTTTGGATGTAAAAAGATATAAAAACTTTGTTAGGAAACGCCAAACGAAAGATGAGGATGATTCAACTGTCCGACACGTGCGTGTGACCCACTTCTGTTGACACGACAGGCCAAGAGATACAGCTCATAAATATTCATATCCTCAGCACCCATACTGGGGTCGTACTATTACCCAGCCGTTGCCCAGCCGATTACCCAGCCGTGACGGCCGTGCCCAGCCGACATATAATATTCGTTATTTACGGCATTATTCTGAGGAATTACAACTATTAATGCATTCTGTTATAATATTTATACAATTCTGCTTTTATCTAGTATATTTTCAGGTAAATATCGCGTCCCGAGTGGCCCGTATTCGTCGATTCATTCTACCAAACTTCGAGAATCAAAGATGGCGGCAGAATTTCAGCATGGGGTGAATGTAAAAACTGGATCGACTCGACTTTCCTGAAACGGAACGGGATTCAATACAAGCTGGGCGTTCCTAGATCCGTGAATCAAAACATCACCCACAAGGATCATGTCAGAGAGAGAATTGTTGATTGGAACATCGGATTATATACACTAGAAATAGCAAAGAGATAATTCTTTGTAGAATGGAGTAGATTTTATGACTCAATAAAATATTTCAATGGGAGTACAAAAGACGTCAGGATCGAAATGACCAATCTCGAAACCAGAGCTATCCGGTCCTGTCCTCCCTACTATGCTCTGGGAGGGCGCTCGGCAGTACGATCGGTCATTGGATAGAACACAAAACCCTAGAATTTAGAACATAACGAGAGCGTATCTGTGGGGATCAAGCCGACGTCCCGACGTCATGAATGTTACGAGCGCGTCTGAAAGATGACGTAGCCTACTAGAATTCTTTATGCATTCTTGCGAAACATTTTTTTATTCTGACGTCATGACGTTATGACACTGGCCATGAAAATGACTCATGACTGACGTTCTATAAAGAATAGGATATGTTCCAATGGAACCGGAAGGGGCCACGTGAAAGAATTTTTCAATGTATTATGGGACCAATTTTCAGCGACCGTCGTCCCAGGGGTTCGTCGGAGCGGCCAATTTTCCAGCGGAGAGCGACCCCTGGTGGCGAGGTTGCGAAATGACCGGCTTTTCGCCGATCTTCCATCAGGGGAGATAACTGGTCTTGATATTCCCCTAAACTCCCAGGATGCATTTGTGAGGAAAATGGCGCGCAGTTCCTGAAGCGGGAATGACGGAAAACGGGAAAACGCGACTGTGTGAAACAATGCCTGGAAAGTGCTCCTTTCGACCATCGTGGTTGTGTAACGATAATTATCGGTGGTACCTCGAACGTGGGAAGACCCCTGGCGAGGCCGGTTGCAAGGTTTGCCGGAAAAGCTTTGATATTTCTAACATGGGCGAGGCACTGAAAAGCCACATCATGACATGGGCAGCAGAACGTATCGATGACGTTGTCAGTAGTCAAGAGGATCTCTACAACCACTGATAAAGATGACAGTCGTAGCAACGTCTACCTCTTCCTCTAGTGCAAGTGGCACTTCGACAGGTGAAGTGAAATTCCTTTTAATAATAATTATGCACGATGTCAACGAAGCCTTGTCAACAGCCACGGGAGGTAATTCGTGTTTAAAACTTTAAACTGTAAAACTTTAAAGGGAAGCTACTCTTAAGTAAAAGTAGCTCCGGTGTAGCCTTGTTCCATACTACGTAGTATGGAACAAGGCTACACCGGAGCTAAAGTAAAAGTAGAAATTCATAGAGAGAATCAATACAGCAATAAATCCATTTTATCAATATTGTTAATGGGGTCTGATTAAATAAAAATAATTTCCAAATAGTAAAATGAAAACTGATGCACTGATGGAAGATTCTGGCAATTTCACAGACAACACGCGACATTCGACGAAATGAAGTTCCAGGAAAATCATGTTTTCGGTAAAAAAAAAATACAGCAAAAGGTCATGGAAAAGTCATGGAATTTCTCAAAAAAAGTCATGGAAAGTCATGGAATTTCATAACTGTGAAAGAATAAGAACCCTGATCTGAAGATCCATGTTCAGTACAGGTGCCAAATTTTGGACTTATTCATATCTACTTGTATTCTTACCCATCGGCCATTTTGCCCATATTTTACTGAATTATGCCCCTTTTTACAGATATTTTAATTCTGTCATATGCTTGAATGTATTAACCAACTATATCTGCAGAACTGCATTTACTTACCATGCTTAGTTCTATATACTCCATACTCTGACAGGCCTTGTGATTTGGGGTGCGCGATCGCGTGCGCGCACCATAACGCGCCTGAAGAGGCACTGAGGTGCGTTTTGAACGCGCGCCTTAAACGGTATGACAAATTTTGATGCGGATCTGCGGCGCGCCTGACAGGGCATTGCATGGGGCGAATCGAAACGGCTCCGCGTAGAATTGAACATATAATTAAAAGTCACCAGTTGAAAACCTAAGACTGAGCTCTGTTCACCGATCGTCAATGTGCTGTCGAAAACTGGACTCTATATCATCTATCTATTGCCATGTGCCAGTCCTAGTATGTTCGCTGATCTGTCGAGTGTTTTCATTGGCTCGTTCACGGCAGCCCGCCACCCTACCCGAAATAAATGGAGGGATTGCATGCGGATTGCATGCAGATCGCATGCGGATCGCCTTCCGCATGCATTCCCTATGCCATCCATGCCATCTATGTGATCATTAAGCGCTCTATGCGCTCATTTTGCAATGATGATGCTATCCAATCAATCATTCTTGACAGGATGAAGCGCTCCAAGCGCTCATTTTGCCATCATTATGCTATCCAACCGATCACTTTTGCCCAAATGTGTTAACCATGCAATCATTTATGTGATCTGAGTGATCATTTTCTTATGGTCAAGCGATCCTTACATCTTCTTTTCAAAGTCCAAGTGATCAGACGAAAAACTTTCTAAGTCCAAGCGATCCAAAATGATCGCTTAAATGATCGCTTGTTGTCTGTCGCCAGACCAACATATGGTTTTGATTTCATAGACCATTAATCACCGATCTCCATGGAAACCCCGCCAAATTTAAAGGGGGATACTATCATATGACCAGATTTCAAATTTTAACCACCACCACCATGCAGTAGCTGTATTTTCTTGAGCTGCAGTTTTGGATATTTCACATTGGATATAGCCTAAAATGCTCAACCAGAATTGAAGAACACAACATGATATACTGGTGTGAAGTTTTTAGCTGGCAGTAACATGGAAAGAGAAGTTATTTGTAGTGAATTCTTTGATGTGAGGAATACACAATTTGCACAGTTCTTGGTCCGGACAGCTAGGGTCACTCCACTCCAGTGACAATGGATCACAGTGTATTTCCACATAAATCTACTAAGATATTAAGATTTGATGGTAAGTCTGTCATTCTGTGAAGTACTCACCAGCTTGAAGGTCACTCTACAGTTTGAAGAATTGCAATTATACACTTTGGATACATTCTGAATATATTTTAATTTTAGCATGTATGTATAATTTAAGTATTTCCACTTGTATTTACAATGTATTAATGAATTCATTAATGGTCAGTTTCAGGTCATTGATAAAGTTACATGTAGTTACTTGAAATGTCTATGTTGGACCAATTTTGCTCTTCGGAAGGTTTGAACTGTACTGTATAAATAGCACAATTCATACAGCTTACAATGTACTTTACATTTGCCCATTTAAAATGTCAGTCATTTGATTTATGTGACTCCTAGTGTACAAGAGCTTTTGAATGCATGCGTGCGGAATGCGTGCGGAATGCATGCGGAATGCATTCATGCTGATCATTCAATTATTAATGCCATGCGATCATTATGGCTTCCGCATGCATTCAAGAGGAGGAGCGCTTCTGATCATTATGCCTTCCACACTTGGATGGCATAATGATCGCATAATATGTACAGCAACTTGAAACAAGCGATCACTCGAGTGCATAATCATGAAGGTTCCAATTTAATGCATGCGGAATGCATGCGGATTGCAATCACACATAAGCTGTAGGAATGCATTCCGCACGCGTTCCGAGCGCTAACTTTTTCGGGTAGGGCAATCGCTGTCATAGAAACAAGTGTCACGGGCCAGCTTCCGCTTGGCAGTTGAAAACGAAATGATGGAATGGGTACCGACACGGGCCTTAAAACACGGAAACAAATTAGAAAAACGGCCCTGTGTCATTGGGAAAGTAGCCGTAGAGATAACTTTGCATTTCATTTTATCAATGCGGGCGATAAGGTGGTACAGGCCTTTTGCAAAGTGTGTCGGAAACACTACTATCAACTAAACACTGTGTATTGAGGCAAAATAGTGGCCGACGTCAGTTACGGCAAAAACGAAACTAGAATCCTGCTGAAGCCAAACTTGGTTAGACACGTGTTTGAAAATTGAAACTGATTCAGACATTACTGAAGGCAAGTGAATGGATTGAATGATTGAAGTGATGATGATGACGATGTAAAAACTGCCATGTGCCAGTCCTAGTCAGTTTGTGGCGGTTTTTCAGAGTTTTATTTCTATTTTGCCAATCTTGTTTTCAGCCTTTGGCTCAAGCTCATTAACTGATGGTGTGTATTTTAAATACAAAAAAAAACAAAACAACAAACTCAATACAGTGTTTCTTGATTTTATTATCATCACCTCAATATCTTTCATAGCTAATGTAAACCAGTAAATATTAGTTCCCCCTGGATTCTCCTGAAACATTGCTGCGAGAATCCATGAATGGCTGGATTCTCGGCCAGCACACATTTATTTCAATTCACACCTTAACGTTTCAAACTCCGTATCACACACCTTAAACAAATTTAGGTGTGTATTTTAGGTGTGCTAACCGCACACCTCGCACGATTTTAGGTGTGCTTTAATCTCTCACCAGGGCGCGTACAAATCACAAGGCCTCCTCTGATCTGTTGATACTTCCATACACTGCAAATTGTAAATTACCTTTAGCTTGATCATCCCACATAGTGCTATCTCTTCCCCAATTCACACTACACATGGGTCTCAATCACTTGGGGAAAGTCGGGTGGTTTTGATTAATCTCATGTTACATTTGGTCAAATTGTCACATTCTTACATTGTCAGAGTTTGTAACCTCCCAAATTGTCGGTGTAACACATACCCTATGATTGCCCTGTGAAGAAAAACATGGTGCGTATGCACATTCGACCTGTTTTCAGTTTTGGTTGACACAGAGAGTGTGTAGATGTAGCTGTACACGAGAGTGAAGGGAAATGTCAGGGCTGCACAAATTGCACGAAGAATAGGTTTGGTTCGCACAGAGGTTGTGCAATTTTCATTGTGCGTAACCCATTTCAGTTCACTTGAATTACGAATATTAACCTGTATACAATAGTGATGTATCGCAAGCCAAAGTGCTTTTTATTCGAGAATTTCCGATATCGGAGATCGAATTCCCGATATCGGAATTAAAATTTCCGATATCGTAAATTCATGACCTTCAATTTCCGATATCGGAAATTGAATTCTAGATATCGGAAATTGCAATTCCCGATATCTGAAATTGCAATTCCCGATATCGGAAATTGAATTTCTGATATCGAAAATTGCAACTCTAGGGTGCACTCCACACTTGCCACGGTTTCGTACAAAGTGGTGTCTCCCTAATTTTATAATAGGGAAGGTCGCCCGATTTTGACAGCCATGACACCATTTCTCCAAACGAGGATACAATATTTTCTTGTTGATTGCACCCACTCGCCTCTACAGTTAATCGTGTCCGGATTTGAATATCTGGCGGACCAAAATCCACACTTTTTCGTGAAGCGCAAATGATGATTCCTTTTTGCAGGCCCTAATCTAGCACCTCCCAGCGTCCGATATTCGGACGCTGCCGTTGGCTTCGGGTGCCCTTGCCGCTGGCAAAAAAAAAATCATTACCCGGTGACCAGTTTTCGTCATTACCACGTGTTGCGCAAAAGTCCAATTTTGTGTGCCTGGCAGACTTCTATCATTGGAATTGCGACCTCCATTTCTGAAATATTATCTCAAATCAAATTCCCATATACAAGTTTTAATCTAAAAGAGTAAAACGTAAAGTTTCTCTGTCATTCACTTTCGTTTCGGCTCTCGACATCACGCATGTTCAGGGCCACACGCTTGTGGTATTGCGTCTTGGTTAGGGCCCTAGAACCAGGACAGGAAGTGCAAGGCGCTGTTCAAGCAGCCGCTCAGCTCGTCGCAAAAGAATTACAATGCCAAACTCCACGTGATATGAAAGGGACAAACAGCGGGCTCTAGACAAGTCCGGTGCCTGTACGATGATGCTAACATCGTTGTTTTTCCGGCAAATTAGTCGGAAGGAAATGGCTAGTCCCACTGAGGCAGATGACACTGGCGGGCTTCACAAACTCCAACACCAAGCGTACGTACAACGCGTACACAGTTGCATGTGCCTATCAAATTACCTCCGTTGATGAAATCAAGTGTTTATTCATTGATATCCATTCCTTTGATCTAAATTAAGAAATAATGGCATATCTTTGGAACACAAATTCTGCAAGACAATATAACATTTTGAATAGACGTAATATTACTTTCACAGGCAAATACTGAAATAGACCTACAATAGGGATTTCAGGCCATTTTTATAATTAAGTACAATGAAGTTGTTTGTGGTAAAATATGAAAGGGTATGGTCTGCGAATCACAAAACTGTTTACAAAATGAAAATCGGTTCAGAATTGGCTGATATTCAGCATGTTAAAGATGGTCAGTTTAGGGTCATTTTTTGGAACTGCTCCATATGGGAAGGGGAGTAACTCATGGACCCATTTTTGTCTAAATGGGCAGATTTTTTCTCACTCAATTCACTCTAAAGTTCACAATTTTCAGAATTAAACGAGTTTTGTGTGCCCATTCTAGTGCTGTAATCAAAGTTAAGCTAATTTGCATATTTTCGGCTAATTTGCATAAAATTTGCATATTTTTGCCTAATTAACATAATTGCACCGTTGTAATAAAGATATGATGTCATGTTGTTGAGTTTCCGAGGATATACAAAATTCTGTATCAATTTTTTATTCATTGTGCGCAATCAGGTTAACTCAGGTTTTGTTAATATCATATTTTGAAAGAAAATTTGCATAATTATGAGCTAATTTGCATAAATTTAAATTGCAAGGATATCCCAGATTTTTTCTTTCCATGTTTTTCACTTGAAATACTGCAATTGTTTTTTATTAGATTGAAAATTCCAAATCTGATTAATTTGTGTGTGTCCTTTTCAAAGGTGCAATTATATTTTATTTAATTTGTGTATTTTACCTAATTTGCATACAAATAGCATATTTTTTTCCTAATTAACCCTATTTTTTCATTGTAATATACATGAACTTAAGGAATCCAGTCTTGCAGATATACAACTGTCCATACCCAGTTAACTCCATGCAGGTTTTGTTAACTTGAATACCATATTACAAGGTGACATCAGATCTGCAAACAGGTTTGGTTAAATATCATATTCTAAGGGAACATTTGCATAATATTGAGCAAATTTGCATAAATTTAATTATTTCTACTCCCAGAAGATCCTATGCAATCCATTGGTCGACAGCGGTCACGTGCCGTTGGGATAAAATCACATATCAAACTGCACTGGCTGACCCAGTTGACTGCAGTTTGTATTGTAAACAAACATGGCAGCGGGCGTGTTCTGTCAGCGACAGCACTGGAAATAAAGAATATATCGGATATCAGTTTGTAAATCTGACCGATAGTATGTGCGACTGTTCCTGGAATATCTGGAAAAGGTAGTGTACTGTGACTGTGAGTAACAGTTGACGAAAGCCGTCTTGACGCTTGACTTCGCTTCGACGATCTCGCCTACGATCACATGTGTCGGTACAATGTGAATGATATGGACGTTTACCCCTGATATTCACGTTTATTCTTATTCAACGTGTACAATTTTAGGTTACATGAATCAAAATACTGTAAGCAGATAGAAAACATTCTTAGAATACGTTGTTTAATTCAAGATTGATCATTTTCAGACGTTTTTTTTCGAAAACTCTGCCGTCTTTTTCACCGACTCGACCCCAGCTCGGCCGATCAGCCCAAGAGTTGACGATCAGACTCTAGCGCTGTACGGTCTTTTGACTTATCATTTCGAGCAGAAGTCATGATTTCTTGTCATATTTCTATGAAATATGACCAAATCTACAATGCTGTTTCCGAATATTTCAAAATATTTGACGCGTCTCCAACCGTTTTCATTATCACTTTTGTCGTATTTGGTTAGCAAGTTTTTAGACCCACTTTACCTCGCAACTTTCCCGAGTTGAAAAGGCTGCTCGTAGAAATAAATTCGTTATCCTGTCTCTGCGAGTTTGATACTGAATTTTATCCTGTTTCCTGGCGAATGCCACACTCCCGCTTCGCGGTCGTGTGGCATTTTCGCCAGGAAACAGGATAAAATTCAGTATCAAACTCGCAGGGACAGGATAACTTATAATATCTTTATTGTTTAGATTGAAACATTCACAATTGACCATTTTGTCTATGTCTGTTGCAACAGTGCAATCAAATGTAAGCTAATCTGCATATTTTTTTTATTTCCTTGTGATAAGGTTTTAGAGGATGAAAATGATCTACCTGCATTGGGCTAACTACAGTGTAAATGCTTCAGTTAGGTAATTTTATGATGAAATTTGGCATAATCATTGGTAATTCGCATAAATTTGAATCTTCCACATTCTGGTAAATTTTTAAATTATTAGATTTGTAAATGCAGGTGCATGTGTATAATATAATATATAGTTTCCTCAATGCAGCTAGGGAACAAATTTTCTGTGTGTTTTACCAGCAGCTAGATTCTCTTTTCTTTTCAAGGTTTGATGACATTTGGTGAGTTCTCACAGTTAACATCACATCATTGTCATGTAGAATTCTAAATCACATCATAGCGTAAAGCTGCTTCGACATTGTCAAAATGAGAATAGCAGAGAGAACATGGAATATCGATTATCATCCTCCATAATGCAGCTCTGTACTCTGTACCAGCCATATGCGAGTATTAGTGTTAGCAAGGAATTGAAATCAAGGTTGCTACTTTTCAATTTTTTGGAGATTTTCCTAACAACAGGGTGTCTACTCCCATCTCTGCCATGTTTATTCTGCTAAATTTAGGATGGCAAAATTCAAAAGAGGGTGCCGAAAAGACACCCTGGCACCCCTCTGGCTAACAGTCTGCCTGCCTGCACATATGGGCAGTCCGCGTAGAGCTAATTTGTTTAAAATACAAGCCAATGAAGGCATGGCATTCAAACGTGATCTGTCTTCGAGGGTCTTTGTATACTTTGAGGAATACCTAGTTTATGCCGAGAAAAAGCTGGAGGACAAACTCTTTGACGTTCTGGATGGAAATGTTAATTCAACACAATCAGAGGGACAAAATATACAACACAATGCCTGGTGTTCAATTCGCTCAAATATGGCAAAATGTGGAAAGGTCATAAGGTCACGAAGGCTGATCGGAAAGCCTAATAATAAAATTGTTTTCGTCCTGGTGTATTGATCTTCTCTCATGGCTCTTTGTCAGATGAACAATGCCAAGAGATAGTTATAATGCATACCATCGGTGTGTATAAATACATTCCACCATTGTACATGTATAAGATCATGAGAGGTACACCTGGAACTGAAGACTTACATGTAGAGGTAATGAAATGGATAAAAAATGTTAGTCCCAAACAAACATGAAAAATAGGAAGATGTATTCATTTTCATAGAAAGGGGGGGTGGGACAAAGTAGGTTTTGAAAGTCAGAAAATGCTGAGCAGCATCTCCAATGGATGTAAGGACATGAGCCATGCTCAACTTCAAACGAGAACTTGAAGAAAAGTGAACAATTTTATTGCAAGAAACAAGAACACCAACATGGTAGTAAAGTGTAAACACATGTTTCGGCATAATTGTGCCTCGTCAGTGTAGTGTATCCCCAACAAACTGAACAAACAGGAGGAGACTACAGACATGTAAATTGGCCCTTCTAGCATCAATAGAATAACAATGGACATTCCTCATTGAACAGCAGAAGAGTTGGGCAGTGACAGCAATCCGTTTCTCACTTTCACACACATTTATCCATTAGTTCTATGGAGTGGGTGTGGGGTATATAAATATTTACTACGTTTACTGATAAATATTTCCAACAGACCTGGCACAGTTTTAGAAGGTTTTGCCCCAGTGATTTGAGAATACTGTGGCCAATTGTGACAGTTACTGTAGCCCATGACCTCAGACTATTTAGTTTGTAAATTGAATAAACCAAACATATATAACAATGTCCAAGGAGTCATCACTATTCAAAGGTCACTTCTCCACTCTGACAAGACCAACTTCCACAATGGGAGACTTGCACAATATAGAGGAAAACAGGGCCATTGATTGGCTACATAGTATTGTGCAAGGATCAGTACACGTAAGTATAAAGCTTACCATCAGAGTTTGTTCTACCCAAGAAAATGTTTAAATGTCGCATCTCTCTGGATGAATATCTGGCCTATGCTTTTCACATAGACACTCACAAAATATAGGTAGATATCATTTTTTACTGAAAGGTCCTATTGAAGGGTCCTATTAAAATAAAGGAAACACAGGAGGACTGGGACACAGATGTTTGCACAGACTTAATCAAGATCGATTCTGCCTGGTGAACGAATTCCAACTTCAGGTGAGTATTGTTCAGCCGCTGTTTAATCCCCTCGGACTCAAGTGACTTCTTTTCACGAGAAGAGGAGTCAGTCTTCAG
The DNA here is from genome assembly GCA_036873755.1 of Hanleya hanleyi. Taxonomy (NCBI): domain Eukaryota; kingdom Metazoa; phylum Mollusca; class Polyplacophora; order Lepidopleurida; family Hanleyidae; genus Hanleya; species Hanleya hanleyi. Next base: position 3,795 of record JAVTVY010039294.1, on the reverse strand, counting down.
TTTCTTAAACTTATCCAATGCAAGTAAGACCCAACCTAACACGGATCTCAGTTTCAGCCAATCAGAATGACGATTTATCAAGTCGTCAATCATAGACTCAGTGCGGTCTACCGTAGTGACATTTACCGTAGCTTTCTTAACTTCGGGATCATCACTGGGAAGGATTCTCTGTCCATCTTCACACTGTGGCCACCTCGATTCTGGCATCCAGAGAAACTGTGGACCGTGTAGCCATTCTGTATGGTGAAGAAACTGGTTCATATGAAGACCTCTTGAGGCACAGTCGGCAGGATTCATCCTGGATTCCACATATCTCCACTGTTCTACTTCAGACCCACCACGAATAACAGTCACGCGGTTCGCCACAAAGGTGTGAAATCTGGTTGATTCATTGGCAATGTAACGAAGGACCGACATGCTATCTGTCCAATAACGCACACTGTCGACTGGATAATCAATCTCCTTGATGATCATCCTGCTCAGGCGAACAGCCACTGTCGCTGCAGTCAATTCCATCCTTGGAATTGTTACCTTCTTCAATGGAGCAACCCTGGATTTTCCCATCAGCAGGGTGCAGTGATGACGTTGATCCTTATCTGTGAGTCGTAAATAGATTGATACCCCATATCCACTTTCGCTCGCATCCGAGAACACATGTACTTGACAACAGGTAATTGCACCAAAGTCTCTTGGTCTGTAACATCTTTGAAGTTGAATGCTCTCAAGTAGGGGAAGTTCAGCTACCCATTGTTGCCAACTCTTCAAATTGTTGCCAGTGATTTCTTCGTCCCAACCGATGCATTGTCTGCATAAGTCCTGTAGAATGATCTTTGCAGTCAGCACAAAAGGCGCGGCAAATCCCAAAGGATCATACACTGAGCTTACCATGGACAATATCCCTCTTCTGGTTAGTCGTTGGTTCTGCAGATGGATGTTGAACCCTATAGTGTCAAGCTCTACTGACCAGTGCATTCCCAAAGCTCGTTCATTAGGAAGTGGCTCACAATCAAAGTCGAGGCTTCCAACCTCTTTGGCCCGCTCTTCTCCTGGAATGGATTCCAAAACGTTCCGGCTGCTGCTGAGCCATTTTGTGAGCCGAAAACCTCCAAGTTGGCACATATCCGAAACGTCTCGAATGAGATTTATAGCCTTGGTTTCTGATTCTACTGAGGCTAAGCAGTCATCTACATAGAAGTTCCTTCGCACTACATCTGCGACCTTGGGGTCGAACAAGTGACTGTTGTCATCAGCCGTTTTTCGCAATGCAGCTTTGGAGCAGGAAGGTGATGACACTGCGCCGAACAAGTGGACAACCATTCTGTGTGGAACTGGCTCCTGTCTGGTATCTCCATTAGGCCACCATAGAAATCGGAGGCAATCCGCGTCTTCTTTGGGGACCCGAACTTGATGAAACATGGACTCAATATCGCCCATCACCGCAACTTTCTCCTGGCGGAAACGTAACAATACTGCAATCAAGCTGTTGGTCATATCCGGGCCTTGTAGAAGGAGGCTATTTAGACAGGCACCTTGATACGTCGCAGTACAGTCAAAGACGACTCTAATTTTCTCTGGTTTATGAGGATGATATACTCCATGATGTGGAATATACCATATCTTGTCATCCGACCGGTCTATCTCATGACGTGGGACCTGTTCTGCATATCCCTTATCCAGAATAGATTTCATAAACAGCTTGTAGTCCTCTCGAAACTTGTCGTTGGTCGCCATCTTTCTCCTTAAACTTCCAAGTCTCTGTCTGGCTTGGACCTCATTGTTCGGAAATTTGACATCTTTCTTGAAAGGTAAGTTTATGCAGTAGTGTCCGCCCTCAAGTTTGATCGTACTGTTGACCTTTTCTAAGAACCGTTTGTCTTCCTGGGAATGTTCCCTTTTGTCGTCAATAAGATGCTCTGGGAAATCCAATCTCATGGATTGCTGCACTTTAGTATCAAGTCTCTTCAAGACTTCCAACTCCTGGATGGCGATGACGTCTGCTCGATTTACCGTTAAAGTATGCGAGCTTTCGGCATCAGCTGGCCGAACAACATTCCAAGCAATCCAGCCTAACAAGGACTTTGTAGCATGTGGGCTACCCCGAGGACCTGTTCTCACCATTGTAGGGGTGTAAGCATCTGGCACATCATTCCCAATCAATAGCCCGACATCGGATGATATAGTTGGTAGCACAATGTCGTTCAAATGTGGCCAGCGGTTGATATCCTCAGTGGTAGGTATGTGTCGTACCGACACAGGCATCTTATCCTTTGTATACACTTTAGGTAACTTGACAAAGTTCTCCATGTTTAAGTCACCCACTTCCAGACCGTGAATGGCGTAAGTTTGCATCGTATGTGGAGTGCCCATGGTGTCTAGGGTTAACTTCAAAGGTTTACCACTACCTCCAAGTTTTCTAAGCAAACTGTCAGTACAAAATGATGCGCTGCTTCCCGGATCCAAGAAGGCATAGGTATGGACGGAGTTCATCCCATTTCTCATTCTGACTGTTACTGGGACAACGGCCATTGTACATTCCCCTGCAACACTGGCATAAGTACTAGTTGCATTTGGTCTATTCACTGTATATCCCCTATTTTGTCCAAAACTCTGAGGGAGTCTGCCTTCTACATGGCACACCGATGGATGCCGTCCTCCGCAGTATTGGCAAGTAGCTTTATTGCGGCAAAGCTTCCGTTGATGCCCCTTCCTGAGGCACCCAAAACATAGCCCGTTGACTTTCAGAAAGTCCATCTTTTCTTGATACGGCAATGCGGTTAGGGAATCACATTTCTCAAGGCTATGCTGTACATTACTGCAGTAAAGACAAGGCATGATGAATGCTGATCTCTTTGTGTCACTGTCAGCATTAGAAAAGCTAGGGCGACTGGGAAGACCTCCCTGTTCAGCTTTCTTTTCATCCATTTGAGAATCGGAAACCTTTGTGGCATAGCTCGCCTTCCACTTTGTAGCTCCAGGTCGTTTCCCCTTCACATTTCCTAGTTTCGGTTCCGTTCGCAGTGCTTCCTTTCCATAGGTAGGGTCATTGGCTTTCACGGATTCTGTTTTCACAAATTTAACGAGCTGTGAGAACTTTATTTCCTGTGAGTTAACTCTGTTCTGTTGTACAATGTTTCTCCATTTATCATGGTAGTAATAGGGCAGTTTACTGATAAGTTTCTTCATGTTATCAGGGTATTCCAGAACCCTGACTGCTTCTATGCTGTATATTGCATTTTCACACTCGACCAAAAATATGCTGAATTCGTCCAAAGCCTTGGGATTATCTGGCTTTATCGCAGGCCAGTCAAGTGCACGTTTCACAAAGGCATTCGCTACAACTTCGTTATTACCATAACGATCCTCAAGCTCTTTCAAGGCACACTTGTAGCCAACTTTGGCATCCAAGTAACCAAATCCGCAAACAATCTTGTTTGCTTCATCACTTGTGTACTGTTCTAAAAGTTCATCCGCTCTTCATCGTCATCTGTGTTAACAACGATCTTGGTATTGAATGAAGCGTTTGTACTCAAGAGGATCTCCGGTAAATTTCTTAATTTCCGGTAACGGTTTACGTAGCTGACGGACAACAGAGGCCATTTGATCCTGACTCGCTGGAGTAAACTCGCGCATATTATCCAACCCTGCTATGAAAGGGTCAGGGACCGATTGGATCCCCGAAATATGTGGTGTGCGACGTGTCGTCTGGCTTAAACCTGAAACAGGGGGGTTAATGACATGTGCACCAGAAACATTTTGAACATTTACACCAGATGTTTGATCATAAACCGGATATGT
>JAVTVY010039293.1:0-16539 GCA_036873755.1 Hanleya hanleyi | reverse complement strand
CACTGGTGGACCCAGAGTTTGCCAGTGGTGAGCCCAGAGTTTGCCAGTGGTGGGACTAGAGTTAGCCACTGATGGGCCCAGAGTTAGCCACTGGCAGGCCCAGAGTTAGCCACTGGTGGGTCCAACAATTATAAGCAAGACATCAATATATTATACATGTATATATGGGGTATTGAATTACTGACTTTATTCAAGATTTACAATCAAAAATGATTGAAGGGAAATTGGTTTGGTCATTGGTATTTATCTATATTATGCGGATCAAATCAAGCTTGTTGATATTTCATGTTTTGCTATTTATTTTCAGAATGTAATCCCCACCTGTAACTTAAACATCCCCTTCCCCAAACACACTTTACTTCTCAAAGTGACTCGGCTTCCAATATGAGCAATGTATATGAGAATGTGAGACATTCACACCCACCTTCTTTGTTAGGCAGTACTGTTAACAGACTTGAAAACTTTAAACCATTTAATCTGATGTCCAGCTTGTTCTGTATTACAGCCAAGGAAGGAAAGTACTCATCCTATATGAGTGGCTCACGGTCTGGAAGTGGCCCTGGCAGTGGCCCAGAGAGTGGTCCTGAAATTATGGATATTGCTCTCTCACCATCGGGCAGTGCCAAGAAGAAGAAGAAAAAGAAAGGTATGTGATTAAGAGGATCTCAAGATAATGGGATGAAAACCATGGGATTATTTCCTGTTGTGAGAGAGGGAATTTTCATTCTTCGAGCAGGTTAATAGTAGATTTCTTTCCCGAAATGATTCTAATCTTTAATTTGGTCTATATACCAAAGCAAACTTTCAACATCGATTGGCTAGAAACATTGCTGGATTGTGTCACATCTCCGACTTGTCACGATTACTGATTGGTCAGCCTTCACCGCATGTGCTTATCTCGCACATGTGAGGGATGGAGTATCCCAGCCTGCTTTCCACCAAAGGATTTTTGTTAGGATCATATGGGAAATATATATTCATCCCCCTTCCTGAGATGTTAAATTCTGCTTCTCTCTTGTCTTGTAGTCTACATGTGTCATCGACCATGGAGAATAATTCAAAATAATTCACTGATATACAAATTACGGTTAAGCAGAGTAATGAGGATGGCCTTCAGTGGAGATGCTCAAGAAAAATCCAGCAAATCTTTACAAAACTTCACTATATCTGAGAAACAGCTTCATAAGCTGAGTGAGTCCCACGTCAGTAAGTTTAACATCGTTTTCAACAATTTTTCAATCATATCATGATGGTGCCTACATTTATCCAGGTCATGAGAGAGCTCTCAATTTATATTATCCTGGACACTGATCAGCCCAGTCAGTACAGCACCCGGTCATTCATCCAAGTTTTATAAGCAGGACTGATCAATAAATCGAGTGGGTGGTGTAGGCAGGAGGTAGCGTAACAATAACATGTGTTGGCACTGCAGAAAATTATTCAAGTCAAAACATTTCACCACTGAAAACTGAAAAATATTTTTCAGGGGCTAAATTGAGTTTAAAAAAAAAAGAACCCAACATATTTTTCCGAAACATTATCTTCGTACAGGTAAGAAGAAGAAGGAGCCAGCAGCCCCACCCCGTGTGGGCCCCTGGATCTCTAAACTACACCTCACTGATATTGGCATTGATGGACTGGGCAAGGGATCCAACTTTGCCCCTGTGATTTGTACAAGGCTCATCAGCACGTAAGAACCATACAGTTACTTAAGAATCTGGCAGTGATGAGAAACTTGTTAACATGTTTACACTGCTATTTCAAATGTGAAAATACAAGGTAAATTCATCTTTGAAATAATTTTTTTAAATAATCTTTTTAATCATATCAATCACAAAGATGCATAAATAAAAGTAATATACGGCAATCCCTCTAATAATTCAATCGCAGAAAGTGAAATTTCCTACTATAAAATCTGGGATTGATCGAATTTATTAGGACAGGAAGTTACAAAATACTTCAAAATTGTGCAGATAATCCATTATTTCTTTGTTATTTCAATGATTTTAGAGGGTGATCAAATTTATTGGAACCACCGATTAAATTTTTTTTAACAAACTTGGGGGTGATCGAATTTTTGATAGGGAGATTGGATTATTAGAGGGATTACCATATAATTCAATTTGTCCTTTCATTTCAGGCTGATAATGAATGCTGATAGTTTTCAAGAGTTGGACTTGGATGATAACCTAATAGGAGATCTGGCAGGCAGGGAAATTCAAGATGCTCTTGAGAAAAGAAAAGAAGGTTTGTATGACAGATTTGGTTTCAGGTCTAATGTCAAATTTCAGAGTTCCCATGGGGGCATTACAACCTGAAAAGTCCTTGAATTTTATATTACCAATTTCCAGGCCTTGAACGTACTTGAAATTCCAGATCTGACGTGTCTGTCGCTTCTGGAAAGTCATTGTTGGTTATGTTATTATATCCCATATACGGGCATTCAAGTATTGAGACAGAAATCTCTGTGTATGTAACACGTGTGATGCTTGCTCTCTGTCCCTCCTTCACTCCCCCCTCTCAACACTCCAAATTTTGGAAATTTTGATTATATAGTTTTACATTCATGGTGATTTATGCATTGTCCATTGATCTGTTTCGTTTTATAGCAGATATTTGCCAATTTTCATTGTAGCCAAGCTACCATCTGTAAAAGTGCGTGTGACTCATCGGCTTAATCCAGACACATTTAGTGAAATTATCAAGCTGGGAGCTGGGCTCAAAAAGAAGAAAAAGAAGAAAGGCAAGAAAAAGAAGGTGTGCTTCTATGTACTGTAATTTGGGGTACTCCGTCTGTTTCTTTGAGGACTTGAACATGAGGAGAACTATAATGGGGAATGGAGTTCCAAGGATCATGTGATTGGAACTAAAACATGTGGGCCACAAAATTTCCCCCAAAATATAGTGTAAACTCACTCAATTGGGATACATCATACCTGATACGTATATGGGATGAGCACGTGTGACGCAGGCTGACCAATTATGATGCGCGAAACAAGCTGCAGACATGATGCACTCAAGCACTGTTTCTCTTGAAGTGTCATTGATATTTGACATTTTTACTAAAATATTGATTAAAGTAATGATTTGAATTATATGGGAAAAAAGAATTCCATATTAAATTGATCAAGGGATGACAATTCCCACTCTGGAGAAAGAAAATACCTGGCCTCTCGGTTGGGATGTATTTTTCATCTCTCGAGTGGAAATTTTCATCCCACGATCAAGTTATACAAGATGCTGTTAATCTAGGATCAGCATGATGGGAACAAATTTCCAAGAATCGTTATCATAGGAATGCAATTCCACAAATCAACATCCGAGGGAACAAAATTCCAAGGGTCAGGATGATGGTCAAGAAATTCTTAAGATGAGGTTGACGAGAACAAATTTCAAAGATCAGTATCCTGGGAAACAAATTTCATGGCTTAGAATCCCAGGTAACAAAATTTCAAACATATTCTCAGGATCAGGATTGTCAAACCAAAAGACCAAGAATCTGGATTATCAGGAACAAAATCCCTGAGGTCAGGATTCAGAAAATCAAAATTCCTAGGATTCAGATCATGGGAACCTAATTCTAATGGGCAGGATCATTGGAGAGAAAATTTCAAAGGGCAGGATTCTGGGGAATGTGATTCCTTGGACCAGGATCATGAAACAGAATTTCAATTGACAGAATCCTGAAAACAAAAATTATAGGATGAAACAATATTCTCATGATCCTTGGGTAACAAAATGCCAATGGTCAGGATGATGGAATCAAAATTTCTAGGATCGGGAACATGGAAAACAAAATCCTTGGACCAGAATGATAGGAACAAAAATTCAAAGGGTTAGGGTCCTGGGGAATGAAATTCCAATGGTCAGGATGTCGATGGGTACAAACATCCCAGGATTAGAATCATAAGAAACAGAATTGCGAGAATCACCACCCTGGAAAACAAAATTCCAAGGTTGGGTTGATGGGAACAAAGTTCCATGAGCTAGCGGAATTCGTAAGATAGGGATCATGGGAAGAACAATCCTAGGATCTCCATGATAGAAATGAAATGATCGGTACTTTCTGGCAGGCTGTTTCACAAGGAATCTAATTATAGTTTATCCCTGAAGATGAATTTAAGTATTAGAAATAAAATTCTCGGGATCCAACTTTCCATCGGGATTATTGAAACAAACTTCCAAGTGGTCAGAATCTTGGGGAACAAGATTCTTAGGATCAGAAATATGGGGAATAAAATTTCTATGAATATTGGGACATGGAAACAAAGTTCCATGAACCAGGATCCTGGGGAACAAAATTCCTAGAATGAGATCATGGGAACAAAATTCCAAGGATCAGGGAGATGGGAACAAAATTACAAAGGGTCCAAATCCTGGAGAAAATCTCCTAGAGTCAGGATCATGGAAGCAAAGTTCCAAAGGCCATTATAAATCTAAAGGTGGGTGGTTGGGGGGCTCAGGTTCCTGTTGCTTCGAATAATTTTCTGAGAAGCAACAGGAACTTGATAATGTGCTGTCTAGCACGGCACTGTAATATCACTTGTTTTTATTGCACCATGTGAACGTCCTGTCTGTGTCTTGTGTGCTGTCCTCAGTGTTTTATAGGGTGGATGGAGGGTGTCTGGTTCCATGCTGCAACTTGGCTGGGTGGTGCTTAGTTGGTTCGTCGCGATATAGCTGAATTTTGTTGAAAGCGACGTTAAATTCTATTCACTCACTCACTCACTATAAATCCAAAGTTTAGGAACAAAATCTCAAGAATCAAGATCCAAAGGGTCTATGCCAACTGTCATCCTGGGGTGAACTGGGGACAAAATTACCAGGGTTATGGTCAGGAACTTTTGTTTTAGAAATAAAAATGGGACTATCCATTTTTGAATTTCAGTTCCATCAACATTGCATTCGCTCTTCGATTTTTTACTCACTTTCCCACCAGCTACTGCGAATTTGTTCTGATAATAATATCAATATTGGAAAGGATTTGGAAAAATTATTATCACATTTTAGTCTTATATTGTTTTGATGCTGAAATGAATAAGAATTCTGACACCCTTGAAGGGTGGAATCATTTCACCTTAGGGCTTGGAAATCTTTCAAGAGAGATTTGTAAATTTACAAAAATGCTTTAATAGTGCCATGTAAGCTTTGTTTTGATCACACACCATCTGTATTTTAAACAATAAGTTTCCTCAGTAGTTCATGTATAGTCTTATGACTGATGAGCAAAATCGATAATTTTATGATTTATGTTCAATACTTTCAGAAAAAGTGAGGACATGCAACACATTACCAGTGCAACCTGAAGTCTGTCATTGTAGCCTGGACCCCCTTCTTCACTGGACTTTGGACCTAATAGGACGGTCCACAGCTACTTTGATCTATGGGTATCGTGGAATAATCCATTCAATTATGGTGTTCGCAAAGCCATATATAGCACATATGTACACAACCACATTGTGGAATCATATCACATAATTCCCCAGGTATCACATAAATTCAGAGACAAATCTAACTGTATGTGTCTTGGCAGTCTATTTATAGAATGTTACAGACTACATTTCTATGGACACTGATTTTCACAGCAACAGCGTTTTCCATTTTGTTTCCAATATTTCAAGAAATCCACCAATGTTTTAGTTGGGAACTTGGGAACTGATGGCAAAACATAGGCAAATTGCATGTTAATTTCATGCCAACCTAGCCCAATGTCATTGTGCCTCAAATATAACATGAAAGTGAATGATTATTTTCTTTAAATACGGATGGATTTTCATGAAATTTGCAATCAAAATGAAAAACTTGTGGATTTTCATGAAATTTACAATCAAAATGAAAAACTTGAGTCTAGATTTTGTGTGAAATTTCACTGCTGTGAAAAAAATCATGTTGCATATATTGTCAAAAAGCATTTACCCTAAGAAATGTGACGCACACTTCAGTCGAAGTATTACATTGTGTACATAGTGAACTTTTTAATTTTAATTTGGACTCAGCTTGCGGATACCTTATTGTTGTAAGCTGAATCAATCTGATCTATCTGAGCTGATTTCATAATTTAATTACGCACAGATAACTGATGCTTTGACTAATAGCTCACAGAGATAGAGATAGACACATTCTGATATTGTCCTGTGAATTTATGTGATACCCTGTGAAGTTATGTGATACCTTTTGAATTGATGTGATATCCTATGGATTTGTGATACCATATTTATTTATGGGATACCTTATGAATTTTTGCAATACTCTATGAATCGATGTGATGCCATATGGATTTATGTGATACGCTATTAGTTTATACGATACCCCATGTATTTATGTGATACCCAGGGAATTGTTATATGGTTCAGCAGCATGAGGCCAGTGTTGAACAATATGCTCCTCATTATCAACTGTGCCATTTTTTAATACTGTTCAATGAACCTGTACTATAATGAAAACTATGAACTATAGCAATAACTCTGTTCGATGTACACATACATCATTCTGTTTTCATGTCATTTCTGTGTAATGCACCGCCTCTGTTTTAAATAATACTTCCCTTTGCATTGCGTAGATTGAGTAATCCACCATCCATAATGACAAAATTGTGTTCAATTAAGAAATTATTGATGAATATAAATTTTGTGAACAACACTTCCCGGATTGGCAAGAGTGCCTTTATGATTGAGAAGACTGCAGTCTGATCTGATATGTTACATTGGTCAAAATAACAAATATTAATCTATTTAAACTGTAACTGTGGTACGGTACTTTTGCAAATTTTTGTCATATAAGATAATCTTCCAGATTATTGGATTTATACCATTTCTTATTTTATAACTTTAATATTAACAATTTCAATGTTATTGTAGTGCACAGCGCCACAAGCATGTCAGAACTTGTGACGTTATTATGGAACAGTTTAACCATGTCACGACGCAACATTGTTGCAAACCCATTCCATTATATGCATTGCTGCGACCTACTGCAGACTATATAGGATGCTTGAAGCATGACATCGTTAAAGTCATCTCAGACATCAAAAAAGGCAATGAAGATTTCTCTTCCACTATTGAAAGCTGCATGAATCCTCTTAGACAGAATAAAAATGAAATGTTGGGGGAAAACTTTTGTACATTTTTTTATTCACATCGTTATCTTAAATATGACGTACACTTACACAAGTACCACAGTTACATCTTAATATACTTGGAAAGGAATTCTAGCAAAATGTGTGAATTAAAAAACATGTTTGATATTAAAATAATTATTCCAGCATATCTGCTGTAATAAATTATATCTTGGGGCTATTGTACTTTAATTTCCCCTGTTCATAATATATATATATGTTGATATAAAGATGAATATATAAGAGGTAAATGTGAGATTTGTATATAATCTTAAAACCTGTCAGAAATAATTAATCTTCAATCAATTTCCCCTCTCATGAATTGCCTATTTTTCTGTCAAAATCAGTCTATTTGATGACATCATGTAATACACGATGTGTCAGGATAAATATTTTCAAGGTTTAACAGTAATGGGGTTCACCAGCTCGAACTGACGCCAGGTGGCTACGTGTACCAAGAGGTAAATGGTGCATGCCCTTGTCGGTTTTCTGGACGTTACAAAGGCAACGTCATAATGTAACGACGTTATAATTGTTCGTTTTATGACGTCACGTCTTCTTTACTGTTGGAGCACTATCGCCACCTAGTGTGGCTGGCGATCCCCATTAGACTTCTGTTCTGATCTGCTTGTAATATATTCTTAGGCCACACCAATGTTATTTTTTTGTTTCACGGGTGGATTTTATTAATTTTTTTTCAAGATTGAAGGTGATAATAAAAATAAAACTGTACATTTTGTCGCGCCAGTTTTATTTTGTTGGTTTCCGCTCGTCTGAATCTGTTCATAATGCCCAAAGCTGAAGTGGAAAGAGTCCACAGGAAAGCTTTACTGGAAAGGTTTGCAGCCAGCGGTGCCACACCTGAAACTCCACCCTAGATTTCTCCCCCCCCGGGAGAATTCTCCCCTATCTCAATTTATGCCATTATGGAAACTCGGACAGTATATGAAGAAATGAACTCATGGGGAAGGACATTAAAATACATACTGAAAACTAGACAGTCAAATTTAATGGTAAACTCCTTCCAATAAATTAATTTTTAAATAAAACAGACATAATTTTACAAGTATATATCTTTATTAAGAGAATTTTTTTTTTTTTTAAATTAAATTCCATATTAATAATAAATACAGATTTTACCCATCAGAAAGATCAAAGGATAATATAAATAATGGATAATCCTTTCAGAAGTGGCAATGTTTACTCATTACTGCGATAATCTGATAAACAATGGAGGATGAAAAGTGCTCATGGCTTTTATATCAAACAAGATATTCCCTTGAAACAGAAAGATCAAACGTATTAGGCACAAGTAAATTAATATGCATATATATAATATTACTGATTGTACTTCATGGGGCTCGTATGATTTACATATGATTGAAAGTGTCGGTGTAGCCGAGTGTCCCAAAAAAATGAAATTGTTATGGCGTTATAGAAACTCAAGTGCTGCAAGAGAGATCTTTCAGTTCTGAAACACTTGGTTGCTAAAATCCAGATATTCCGAATTTAGTTAGCTTGTGGAGGATATTGAAAGAACATATACCCTATCATAGATTCTGAAGAGATACATTAGAGAAAGAGCTGACATATTGAAGATATTAATATACAGTAGCGAAGAAATGTGGGCATGTAGTTTGTTCTGCAATGCATGTTTCTGAAGAAATTTGATTGATCAGCAGCCATTTGGAGCTCCCAATGGTGTTTGACATCCTTTTCTAAAACATAAATCAGTCTATGATACTTTCGTTTGCGAGAGCTCCCCAATGAAGCATAGATTGACTTTGTTTGTTCAACGGTTTTTGAGTTATAAAGTGAATTTTGTCAGGGCCAAGCTGTGTATTTTTATTAACACAAAAATTCTCAATCCTGTAAATATATAATTTTTTACTCTATCTTGGTGTTGTGTTGTTGGTATAATCTGATATCATTAGGAAATGAAGGTAGACACGAGAAACCCATGCAATATATGTAGGCCTGTATGTATACAGACTTAGAGCTACCCCAGGAGCTCTCAATTCGTACTGGCAGCCTAGCTTGGCAATTTTGCCAAAGTTGGGAATTGTAAAGGGGGAATCTATAGTCTGCAACTTAACTATATTTTATGATTTTGCCTTTAACGGTATGTGGAGGGTAAATCCCCTTCTGTGTGTGAGAGACCCTCTGTGGATCCTCATTTCGCACGTTTAAAATTCCCCTTCGACTTTGGATTCCCACTCTGTGAAACCTCGATGAAGCGTTCTCCTGAATGTGTAATTGACCTTGAACTGGTTTAATGTATAATCTTATACATTGATATGCAAGCATCTAGTCCGTCGTTCAATATTCAACCGTCGCCCGTTAAAGAATTTCTGCGATCATAACCCGAAGACCTAATTCATATAATAAGATTAGCACCCAATTAAAAGGATAAATCGTAGTATACATGAAACTAGGCTAACTTCCTGCAAGACAGAAGCGGTCAGCAGTTTTCAGTGATGCCAGCAAGACCTCATGATGTTCCAAAAATATAAAATCCATATCGCTGATCAGTATTCTTAATCCATGATATACGTTGTAAAGTCATCTGGAGTATGATGTATCTCACTCACGCTTTGATTGTGACTGTATGAACTCTGTTAGGATCTTGAAATACATAGGTTCATACGGCCCCTAGCCCCGGGTTAAGCGGAATTAGACACAAGTTACGAAACGAACCGCCATAGATCTTGCACGCTACGCTCGTATTTTGCTATCAGCTTGTGATATGTATCGCCAAATTTGAGAAACTTCGAGTGGAGACGCTTGATGATATAGTCCTGTTTTACAAGTTTCTGCAATTATGTTTTGTGACATTGATTAAAATCGTCACATTTAATACAGGATCTAGCAAATGCTTTCCGTCAAAATCTATTTTGTATATGTACAAGAAATTTCTTATAACTGAAGCACTTGCATATGCTCAGTGGAATTAGGCCAAGCATATTGATGTATCTGTACCGTTGTCAGTGTATGTCATCACCCATGCTGTAATATTGAGCCTTTTCCAAAAAATTATAATGTCATTTCCGTCACGGGAGTTGGACAGAAATGACATTAGCAACATTTTTCAAATGCTCATAGTATCCATGTATTGGTATTTAATACACTGGCAATGGTACATATATCTCAATAAGGTCAAGCTGGTACCACTGTAAATCTTTAATTGAATAATTTGATTGACATTTGTTTTGTGGTGAATATTGTAAAAAAAAGTTGGACGGACATATGACATTAGAACAAATGACGTTTGTTGCCTAAGTCTTAAACCTGCTTTAATTAATGCCATTAATCCCTTATTAATTGCACAATCAAACGTAGAAAACGGAAGTTTAAAAGAAAAAGTTAACTCCCCTAGGAGAGAGTTGTCCGCCCCTAGGAGAGCTCTCCACTCAAATCCAGCGTGGTCACTATATAGGCGACTGCAGCCTCATTTCTCATCCTCTTTCTCTTGTTTGCTCGAGCAGTGCACATCTAGGGAAGTATTCAGAGGCAATTTTACAACATTGGTTGTTGTTGTCTCGCTGGTGTAATATCCTTTATCAAGTCTTGTTTTTGTTATTCATTCGGAACTGACTTACTGTATTATTATGTCTGAAGTTCCGACTGGTATTCCTTGTCGTACGTGCGGGAAAAATTTATCCCCTTTAGACGCTCATACGGCTTGTTTGTCTTGTAAACATTTATGTTACCTGGCGTCCACGTGCGCGGAATGGGTATTATGGAATCCGGCGGCCTGGAAGAATTATGCCCAGGCCCGTCGGGTTCTTCTGTTACATGCTTGTGATGTCCCGTCTTTGTCAGAGATCGACAGACGGGTCTTAGAAATTTTCTTTGGTCAATGATATGAAGTGTATTGAAGTTCTTGTCCGAGCTGGTCAAGACCCAGAGTCTCCCGTGTCAGTTTCTATACCTCCAAGCGGGACCGCCCTACACGATGATAATTCCAGGTTGCTAGACAGTTTGACCCGGTTAGGAGTTTCATTGTCTAGGGTCGATCCAAATCCAGTTCCTTTGTTACGCTTAACAAAGGCCAGGTCGGTCAAGCCTGGCCAGTCTATTGTTCCCGTCGAACAAAAGGAACCTTCACCCCAGGTTATTTCTCCTTTACCTATCGGTTCACCACATGTATCTTCTTGAAGGAAGAAAACAAATAAACGGTTAAATCTACATAGTTTATTTAATTCCGTTCCCGATCTATTTGTTGGGGCGAATGTTGGACTTCTTTGAGTCGGACGTATTGGGTATTTTCCGACGTACGTCGCTAAATATTGGTTTTTGGCGGAGATTTTAAATTCTCTTGAAATGATCGTCTGACGATGTTATTCTAGAAGTCATTATGAAATTCTCTTGTGTAACTAATGACACAGTTCCCCGGGAAATATGTCGCAAACTTTGTGTTGCGACCCGGTGTGTTTATTGTGGGCTTTTATTGGCTCCCAACATTCCGCGGTCGGTATGTGAGCCTATTGTGTTGTACTCTGAACGAACAGGTTTTTGTTTCGTCATGATTTTATCCATTAAATTGTTGTATAAATCCTTACCAAGAGTGTGAGTACGACCCTGGTTTGACGCGGGAGGTTCTTTTTCCCCTGCCGGGGAAATACGATTCTTTTAAGCCGTCCGTCATTGTTCCTTGTGGTTATTGTTGTTTCGGACTTTGGTAGTTCGTTACTTTCATGCATTCAATTCTTTGGTCCTGCCAAGAAGGTAATCTCTTGTTATATCAACTATTATTGTGTAATTTTGATATCCTGTCTTCAAGAGAGAACTTATGGGGTTTTATTCTACCTCTCATGTTTATGTGTTTGTTGTTTTTGTGTACGTAACCACAACTCAACTCTTTATAAACGATGCTATAATATTAACGTAATCAATATTACGGGACTTCAATGCTACGACTGTTTGTTGTATTTTATTGAGCATCTTTGCTGATCTCTTTGTGATTAGGGTGCGATCTACAAAGGGATCTCGTGTTGGTTATCGTGAGTATATAATCCGATTACCCACTGTTTATTATGAAACTGTATTATGCCTTGGTATACAAATTTGTTTTATACATGTGATTTGTTTGTTTCTCACCAAACTGGTTCCATCTGTATACTGTATTTTGCGTATAATTCAGATGGAGTTATGCACTAATTTTAATTTCTTTACTATGAGAAAATTTTAAAATTACTAGCGTGGTGGGATTGTTTGTTGACCGGCCAAGGATACAAGCCTATTGACACGTAAGTCGTGAAGTCTTCTATGCTTTCTTTCTACCAAGTATCTGGGACGAGTATATTCGTCCCAGCATGTGTATTACCGGTACAGTTTACTAGAGCATCAAACTGCTTTTTAGTATTGTTTTTGCTGTTGTTCCTCTTCTCGACAATTTGTTTGTGTTAGGTCATTTCAATTTGTAAATTTTGAATAACCTCACTTTCCTGCCGGCGAGAGACTTTAAATGTTTTTCCTCTCTTTGTTCTCAGCGCCGTCTTCTGCACTCATGGAAGACGATTGTGGACTGAGAGTGGTGTGACTTGGCGATCACTAGGCCCGGAACAGACCCTGCCTCGACCGGTCTTAGGAACAGCCAAGATAAATAAGCCTTACCAAGTAGACTGTATATCCCAGTGGTTGAGGTTCTCTCTTGGTATAGACGGCTTCACGAGTAGTACCAATACACTTCGTTGCGGTACTCTCTCGGGGGGAAACTAATAATTTCCACACCACAAACACAGCTACATGGCTGTGAACAATCAAAGATAAGTACATCAGTATCTTATTCACATGTTTAACCTTTTTATGTTGATAACCAAGGTTTCATTTGTTGATTATAGATTGTTTCAAAAAAGTTGATTTCCTGGAAAAACTTCCTTGATCTGGATGTCGGTTGTGTCACTATTTGGTTATTAATAGTAACATTGTTGTAAATGTTTAATATCCTCTCCATATGAAACTCCGGACGGAATTTCCTATACAGGAGACAGATTACATCGGGAGAGGTCATAATGTAACCATGTGCGCTGACACGTTACTCATGTTCACTGACACAAAGATCCATTAATCTCATTTATCTCATTGAGTTACATTTGGTGATTAACGCTACAGACATTTTATATGTTCATCTCTTTTAAGAGAAGGAAATTTATTACAGTCGACTACGGGGTTACTGTTTGCAACGCCGTTTCTGTTACGTCGTGTACTTTTATAAGTTTGTATTCTGCTCCGTTATGAGCATGTATATTCATTAAGTATTGTGAACGGGAAATCTCTACGTTGTTTATCATACACAACATTTTTCACACTTTTTTCACATTACGCTTTACACCGTTATGTGTCTCTCCTACACCTGTGGGTCGTCCTATTTCATCGGTTAGACGTTTCCAGTACGCCATAACGCCGTTGTTACGTCATTTCTTCATCTGCTAGATACATATTTTATGTCCATTCATCGGCACTTCCTTTGATTCTCCATCGTCGGTCGTCGGCGGAGGGGAAGTCCGTTCGTTTGGCGTCAATCTTCCACTGGTATCAATTCCCCTCGGGGTTTTCACATTGTGATTTACTTAGCTTCGTCGTTACTCTACGAAGAGAATTCTGTTCAGACCTTGTTGTTTCCAGTCTGGAGTTCAGAATATCAAAATTTGTATTCAAATCAACAGTATTTGGTCTAATTCTGTTATATGGTATAGGTCTTTGGATTATGGACGTGGATTTCCTCTGAGGACGACGGCGGGGTTGTGAGTGGCTGACTAGTCATCTTTAATTGAATTCAGCAGTGTTGTATTAACACAGATTCATGTTGATTTTACACACAAACGTTATGTTGAGATCCATTTTCCTTAGGATTGTGCTTAAGCGACACAACGTTTTTTGTGGGTACTTGGGAGACAGTTTTTTTCCGACTTTCTCCTTTAAGTACCTTATTTCGGTATAGACCGTTACACTAATGATTAGACTTTGACATTGTGGTTCTGTCATTCATCCTTAGGGTTGTTGGTTATATGTGGGACCTTACTCACGGAGTTCGTTGTTCGGGTTCGGTCTCTACAGCGGATTATTTGTCCTGATGCCGAGGTCGTGATACCATTCCCGACTCTATTTCCGCGTAATTGTCTTCCTCCTTCAACTTCACCGGGATAGGAAGTCTCAGTTGAGCCCAGGGGAGGCTATCGTCTGCTCTGGCTTGGGGTTACGTTTTACTTACCAACATTAGCCTTATTACCAATAGTGCCGTAGCATTACAGTCGCGTTGTACTCGCCAACTGTTACCGGTATGGGATATCGGGTGGCGGCATTTCTTTAGCGTCCAGAGTGTCTGAACTTCATGTTCTTGAAAGATCTTCTATTTCCTGGAGGACGATCTTCGGTTATGTCCTGTTCAAACCATCCGACACTATCTTACTCGTTCCGGTTCCGTTCACGGTTCTCGACTACGGTTATCATGTCCCTTCCCCTGTCAGCAAGGCTTCATATTTAAATAAGCCGTGTAGTTGTTTAAGACCATAAATTAGTCTTTCCAATGGGCAGAAGGTAGATATTCCATTGACGCCCCCACTTTTGTTTTTTTGCTTCTTCTATGTGGCCATTACTACACATGGCCTTTATGGAAGAACTTATCCCTCCATGACATTGTCCAGTCTTGTGTCTGGACAGTAAACTCCACGGTCACAAATTTTATATCTGTATGATATGTCAGTGCAGTCAGATAGTGTGGCCACGCTTGGGCCACTAAAGGCTGCCCAGCACGTGGTTAGTTTCTTTCAAGAAAAGAGGAGGGGGCGAAATTTGTCACCATTGCAGCAAGGCGGCCATCTTGCTTTTCATCATGATCGTCTTGAAGGAAGGAATGTCTGATAGGCGACCATGGACTCTCTAATCATCAATCTAAAATGTCTGACGCTTTGAGAGTTTTAGCTTTTCCTTAAACTACGGTTTTACTTGTGTCTTTCAGCTTGAACTGACTACCTTCTGGATGATCTCAGCTGTGTTTCCTACGCTCAACTCACAAGACAAGTTGGTCGTAAGTCGTTGGTGGACTGAGTATGACGTGGCTTGGCGCCCTCTAAGACCAAGAAGACTTAACAACCCGAGTGGGAGAGGATTCTGATTTCTTGGTAGAGTTTGACATATCGCTCCACGAGCACAGCTACATGGATGGAGGCACTCAAGAATAAGTATATTTGTATCATATTCATGATTGGCCCTTTTCGATTCTTAACCAGGGTTTTTCTTGTTGCTTGTCTCAAGTTATTCCCTTATCTGTGTCATCCCAGCTACTTGGGTAGACACTCAGAAGATAGGTTAGATTAGTATCTTCCATTACTACTCCATGCTTACCCTCTGCGTTACCGGCCAGGTTTCTTTTGTTGTGATTTATGAAAGAGCCTGCCCCTCCTTGACATTGTCCAGTCTTGGGGTCTGGACGGCGAACTCCACGTTCTCCATTTTCTGTCTGAGAGATGTCAGTCCAGTCAGATAGGATGACCACGCTTGGGCCGTTCATGGCTGCCCAGCACGTGGTCAACTAAATTCCAAAAAAGGGGGGGGGGGGCGGCAGTATGAATCATCACAGCAAATCTGCATTAATTGCTGTATCATCTCATCTCATTCATACTATTGGTCCACAATTGATTGATCTCATATGGAAGGAAGAAATAAGTCAGATGGACGACCTTGGATCCTCTAAAGAGATGTCAGACACTGTATCATCACCCTAAGATGTATGTATCCATGGTGGGTGTGATCTTTACCTTAACTGCGGTTTTTGATTGTGTCCTTCAGGTTGAATCTGACGTCCTTCTCAATGATCTCAGCGCCGTCTTTTGCACTCAACTCCCTAGAATGATGGTTGGATGGAAGACGATTGTGGACTGAGAGTGGTGTGACTTGGCGATCACTAGGCCCGGAACAGACCCTGCCTCGACCGGTCTTAGGAACAGCCAAGATAAATAAGCCTTACCAAGTAGACTGTATATCCCAGTGGTTGAGGTTCTCTCTTGGTATAGACGGCTTCCCGAGTAGTACCAATACACTTCGTTGCGGTACTCTCTCGGGGGGAAACTAATAATTTCCACACCACAAACACAGCTACATGGCTGTGAACAATCAAAGATAAGTACATCAGTATCTTATTCACATGTTTAACCTTTGTATGTTGATAACCAAGGTTTCATTTGTTGATTATGGATTGTTCATGCTATGCCCATGTTTTCTGTGTCATTCCAGCGGTCACTTAGCCTACTTTGATATACTACAAGACCGAGGTTCCCACCTCCGTATGTTGGTACTATGGCATTAATTAAAGCAGGTTTAAGACTTAGGCAACAAACATCAAACATTTATAAACAATGTTTCTGTTTGTAACTAAGTCAAACCTGCTTTAATTTAATGTGCCCACCCTTCCGTCCCCTCGTACC
>JAVTVY010039292.1:0-16577 GCA_036873755.1 Hanleya hanleyi | reverse complement strand
CCGATAAGTTACAAATATGCACATTACCTATAGCTAATATTACCTGCAACTGAACCCTACTGAGACCCGGGGTATTTTGGGTCTATTAATTGCATTCTTGGGCAGGTGGTGGGAGCGGTGTTCGCTCCCTATCTATTTTCCTTACTCCTCGGGTTAGAGGACTGAAACTTTCTATACTATATACTTGGGCTAGCGCCTACCATAAAATGCTTTCAAAAAAATCAAGATGACCATCATGATGACGTCACAGTGACGTCATCTGGTCGGAAGACATTCTTCCGCCGATGGTTTTTTTCGCCGATGGAGAATGCTTATTTAGACTAAATAAATTATTTTTATGCATTTGTAGGCAAGAAATATAACAAAAATGGACGGAACACAATGACAAGCGCTACTTTCTGAGGGCACCTTATTGCAACCATTTTGAATTTAGCCATGATCTTTATACTCAGCTGTAGACGATGTATTGGGTCATCTGAAAATCAAACTTTTCATGTTGCTCGTATAGCTCAAGCCATTATTCTTAGCTGATTGTCCAAATTATCAAAACCGAGAGATCTCTGACCATAGTGAAATATCTTGCACCCATTTCGAATCTATTTACGTATCACTAAGATTAAGAATTGATGGTCAAATTTAAATTGGTGGGCATATAGGGTCATCTGAAATCACACGTTTTCATGTTGCGCGTGTAGTTCAATGCAATATTCTTAGCTCATTTTTCATATGTTTCAAAACCAAGAGATCTCTGAACATAGCCTGACATCTTACGTCCATATTGAATCTATTTACATATGCCTAAGATCAAGATTTGATGATGAAATTCAAAATGGCGGCCATATGGGGCCATTTGAAAATCATACTTTTCATGTTGCTCTTATAATTCGTCATTATTCTTAGCTCATTGTGCAAGTTTATCAAAACAGATGGGTCTCTTAGGATAGCCTAACATCTTACGCCCACTTTGAATCTATTTATTTATCCCAAAGATCAAATTATGATGACCAAATTCAAAATGGCAGCCGTGTGGGGTCATCTGAAAAGCCTGCTTTTTCATGTTGCTTGTATTGATCAAGGCATTATTCTTGAGTTCACTTTATAGCCAAATACCTTGTGCCTAGTTTTAATCCAATTGCTTGTCTTCAGATTAAAAATGATGGTTAAATTCAAAATGGCGACTGCAAGGAGTCATCTGGAAATTCGTGATTTTTTTCATGTTACTCGTATAATGCACGGCATTGTTTTAGACAAGGCACAAACTTGTCTCGGATGGTCCACCTAGACCCCAAAACGTCCATCCCACATCTGCCTATGCCCCTCGCATGCACAGTCAGAAATTTTCAGCGAAAGTCAACGCATAACCTCGAGACACCTCCCATCGTACTCCACAGCATGAGACAGATAAAAATAAAATGCCACACTCCATACCGTAAAGAAAAATGTCCATGGGTGGGTTCCCATTGGGCCTATTAGGCTGGACATAGAAGTATATGTCGAGGATCCACCCTCTAGTACTTGAGATGTCTCAGGATATTTTCAACCTTTCCTATTCTGTACTGACTCGCGACCAATTGGATAAAGTGCCAGTCTATGGTGCTCGCGTTGCTGGTTTTACTCCCACCAGGATCATGGGGATTCCCCTTCCCTCGATGCGTGTATTGCTCTGTATGGGGATTTCCCTTCTCTCGCTTCATATATGGCTAGAACATTGACGGGGCAAGATAGGATTGACCTCTAAGGTCAATAGCCCTTCGGATATTCCCGGAGATGACCTAACATTCCCAAAGATTCCCAGTGATTCAGACGAAGCGACTGCTCCATTAACATTGACGTGACTGGGAAGCCAATTCACATTGACTGGGTGCCGGAAGTGACCGCATCACCGCCGGAAATGATCTTTGATCCGAAAGTGACCTTGCAACGGAAGTGTCCTTTGGCCCAGAAGTGACTTTTGGCATTGATCCGCAAATGTCGTCGGCTCCACATGACGTCATCAACCTCAGCCTCAATGCGCGCGAATTTCATCTTTATATACTACTCCAATATCTCGATATTGGTCCTCCAGCGGAAAAAAGTGAATAAAGTGTATAGTAGTGTATTGAAAGCATTGTTATGCATGTCCAAAACCAGGTTAAATGGCCCCAGAACCTTTACTTTGGAACTATGGGGCCTTCTCGTGTCGCCCATAACCCAAGATTTTATCATATATGTCGGCCATCTTGGATTTTGGAAATCCCGAAAAATTCAGGAGGGCTCCTAGGCTAAAATTGAAAAATAAGCATAAAGGAAGCTACTTGCCAAATTTGGTGCTTTTATCCGCTCCGTAACGGTAATTTCGCTAAGCCACCTGACTATTAGAATAGGTTAACCGAAAGACTATACTGTGAAGTCATGTGGCTCTGCCAGTATGTCGGCACCTCTTCCCACTTCCCTTATATGTGTTGTAATTTTTGCCCGTATATGGCGAGATTCTGCTGGTGGACGTTTCGTCTCCGAGGCCCGCCCCCTGTACAGACCTTTTGGTCTTTGATATATGTTGGCATTTGTGGGAAGTTGATGCTGGGTCGACATTGGGCCTTACAGACTAGTCTTTTGTGTTAAATGCCGTCATTTTCATCTGACGACGAAACAGCTCACCAATCCCCAGTGTACGAGTTGTCAGAGCGAAACAGCTGACCAATTGCCAATGTACGAGTTGTCAGAGCATTTCCATCATAGCTCTCTATATTTGTATCTAATACCGCTTATGCCGGTGCTAGTGGCCGTGTGGTCATGTCATCCAAGTTGCCACATGAACAGGTACAATAAAAGCGTACCTGAGATACAACACATATCACGAATCGTTAGATTTTGTGACAGATGCTCTATTTTAATTAACAGTTAACTTCTGAACTGTCTTTCTTTCCACCGATTGAGTCGAGTGTATCGTTTTTGTTCAAGTAATAACCATTGTTGAGATAGTTCCAAATGTAGGATTTAATTGATACATTTTCAGAGCAGTATACATATTTACATGTATATATATGTCCTTGATGCTTGAATCAAACCATCTGGTGTTCGCTTTCGTGAAAGGTAGCATGAGGACATATTTGTTTGATATTATGACATAATAGGTTATATAGAAAAAGTTTGTAGGCGGTCTCATCTCAAATACACTTATAAGCTTTATTTTGTGTTTTGGTTTTAAGGCAGCAAGTTATAATGGTTATTTGATTTTAGATTTTGTAGATATAGCTGTAGTGATTATCAACTCAAGAGAACAATGAGCGGAGAAAGATGTCAATGGATTCGCTCTCATATTATGGGTTGAAGGTAATAACTATATATTAGTTATTATGTGATCAACTCTATTAGAACTACTGTAACTAAAGCTAATTAAACTCCCGAAAATGTTTCCTGGACATCTGTTATTGAGAATAGCCGTATTAGGACACTGACGAGTAATTTAGCGAATGTATTGATGGCGGAGTCCGTTAAGGAAAAACAAGCAGCCAGAGGATGCTAAGTCCCCCGCCGAAATGGCAGCACTATTTTTTAGCATTGTCGGTCTCGGGGGATATACATGAGGGGGCAACTGCTACTTCATATGCATTGGATGCGGAAGGGTCTTTCTGCCTTCCCAAGTTTTAAAATCAACTCAGAACGGTGGACTGAACTTTTTTTTCTGCAATATAGTTTCCATGCAGTGTGTAACCGAGAAGCGACCCCAAGTGATATCTGAAGGCATATTATCTGCAAACCAAATTTGTTGAGAAGCAGAATGCATCCTCAACCTATTGTCTGGAAACCAAATTTTAAATTTGCCACCAGGTGTAGGTGCAAGTGGGCGAAATGCAATCCCAAAGATCATCTCATGACATGGTGTATCAGCATACGAACGTTGGGAAGAATCTGAAAAGGCGTTATTGCCCGGAAATCAAATTTAGATTTGTATGCACAAGTGTGCGAAACACAATTCCAAGTGACATCTTATGGCATATGAATACCAAATTTCAGAAGAATCCGATGAGCAGTTGTCAAATTATTGCCAGAAACAAATTTCAGATTTATCCACCAGTTGTCGCCACCAGTATGCAGAAGTAGGTGAAATACAATCCCAAGGGACATATCATGGCATGGTATCTGCATACCAAATTGGAGAAAAATCTGACAAGCGAAATCAAATTTATATTTGACACGAGGTGGTGCTACCTGTAAGCGCAAGTGAGCGAAACGCAATCCCAAGCAACATCATATGTCATGATATATTCATACCCGATTTAAGAAGAATCTGACGAGCGGTTCTCAAGTTATTACCCAGAAACAAATCTGGTATTTCGACACCAGGTGGCATCACCTGTAGGTAAAAGTGAGTGAAAGACAATCCCACGCAACATCTCCTGGCATGACACATGCATGCTAAATTTGAGGAGATTCCGATGAGCAGTTCTCAAGTTAATGACTGAAAACAAATTTTGATTTTAACACCTGGTGGCGCCACTTATAGGCGCAAGTGGGCGAAATGCAATCTCAATCGACATCTCAGGTCATGGTATTACCCGCAGACAAATTTGGGATTTTGCCACCAGGTGGCGCCACCTGTAAGTGCAAGTGAGTGTAAGGCAATCCCATGCAACATCTCCTGGCATGGTACATGCATGCTAAATTTGAGAAGAATCCGATGAGCATGCAATTCTCAAGTTATTGGCCAAAAACAAATTTCAGATTTTGTCATCAGGTGGCGTCACTTTCTGAGCAGAAGGGGATAACGCAATCCCAAGCAACATCTCATGGCAAGGTACAATATATATGCATGCCTAATTTGGGAAGAATTTGATGAGCAGTTCTCAAGTTATTGCCCGGAAACCAAATTTCGAGCAACATTTCAAAGCGTTTTAAAGTTATTGCTTGCAGCACAAAATAATGGAAAGAACCCTAGTGGCGCCACCTATAGGCAGATCTTTCTGAAACGCAATACCAATCAACATCTTGTCACAAGGAATGCATATGCCAAATATTGAAGAAACTAGATACAGTCGATATAATATGATTGGAGGCATGCCTTTTGCATCTTTAGTAAAGGAAACATTCATTATTTGTGAAGAAAGTAAAACGTAAAACTTAGGAAAAACATCATTAACATGGCCCCATAAGATGCCTTGAGGGTAGGTACCCACATACCAAATTTAAAAGAATCCATTAAGGTCCAACAGTTACTGTCCGGAAATGCAATTTTACCTTGGCCCCCAGGTAGCGCCATGTGTAGGCAGTTATGCATAAAAACTAATCCCAACCGGGATCTTGAAGCAAGATCCCTTGACATTGGAAATAGAAAATGTTAACTTGGCCTACAGGTGGCGCCACCTAGGAGCAGATCGACAAGAAAAACAATACCAAGTGAAACCTTCAGGTAAGGTACATGTATACCAAACTTGAAAAAAAATTCATTCAAGTATTAAAAAGTTATTGTCCGGAAACAATTTTAAATTTGCCCCCAGGTGGCATCACCTATATGTGGATCGGCATGAAAAACAATGCCAAACGAGAAATTGAGGTGAGGTACCTACACACCAAATTTGGAATGAATTGGTTCAGGTTTTCAAAAGTTGTTGTCTGGAAACACTTAACTTAGCTTTCAGGTGGCCCCCCTATCAACATGAAAAACATTCTCAAGCCAGATCTTAGGCAAGGTACCACCACACCAAATTTTGAAAGAATCCTTAAAGTTTTCAAAAGTTATTGTCTGGAGATGCAATTTTAACTTGGCCCGAGGTGGCGCCACCCAGAAGCGGATTGGCACGAACAACAATTCCAAGCAAGATCTATAGACAAGGGACATATTTACCAAATACAAAAACATGGGTCTGTGCATGATAAATTGAAACCTTTTGGCGTTGCAATTATCCCAATATTGCAGACAACACACAAATTTCAAATACAATATATGAGGGTCAGGCGAGGGCTAGTTTGGGGGATAGAGGATGCGGCTCGGCGCCCTGGGGATGGGGACATGCGGGTAATGGTAGGTGTGCTGAAAGGAAAGCCATATAAAGCTCCCTGTACATGAAACAACCACACTGACAACTGCATGCCATCATCTGTCAGTCTGAAAAACCACAAGGTAGAATTCAATTCAATTCAGGAAATTGATCATATGCACAGTGTGCACCCAAACTTTAGGAACTCAGTTGTAATTAATATAGTAAGTTACACGTGTGGACACAAATGTTTCCTGCAGAAGCTTTAGGGTAAATCATATGATGTGAGATACAATTATTTGATAGCAAAATTGAAGGAGATGTTGTCCTTCATTTAAGATGACACGAAATTAAAAAACCAGGGGTTCGGTACTGCGGGGATTTTCCCGCCAGTTATTTCATATTATACTTCTGAAATAAAATATGGTTCATGCAAAAGCTTTAGGGTCAATCATATGATGTGGAATGGAATGATTTCATAGCAAAATTGAAGGAAATGTTGTCCTTAATTTAAGATGACACAAAATTCAAAATCCAGGGGCTCGGTACTGCGGGGATTTCCCCGCCAGTTATTTCATATTATAATTCTGAAATAAAATATGGTTCATGCAAAAGCTTTAGGGTAAATCATATGATATGGAATAGAATGATTTCATAGCAAAATTGAAGGAAATGTTGTCCTTCACTTAAGGCGACACGAAATTCAAAACTAACACGGGTTCAGCACCGTACTGCGGGGATTCCCCCGCCAGTTATTTCATATTATACTTCTGAAATGAAATATGGTTCCTGCAAAAGCTTTAGTGTAAATCATATGATGTGGAATAGAAGGACTGGATAGCAAATTTAAGAAAATGGTGTCCTTCCTTTAAAGCGACATGAAATTCAAACTAACAGCGAGAAGCGGAAGAAAGAAGAAAACATGACAAACGCATTTAGGGCTGCCTAATTAGTAGACAAAGCATTTGGAAGTTATCGCTTGTGAAGAATTTGAATGGAAACCACGGACATGCACAGAAGATTGGAACAAGACCCAGTGGCGCCACCTTCAGGTGGATCTTGCTGAAACGCAACACCAACCCATGTCTGGTCACAAGGAGTGTATATGCTAAATTTCGAAGGAATCCGACAAAGCTTTTGGAAGTTATCGCCTGTGAAGAATTTGAACAGACATCCACAGACAGAAAGAGAGCAAGACCCATTTTAACTGGAAAGGACACGAAGAAGCGAAACTCAGTGGCGCCACCTTCAGGCAAATGTTACTGAAATCCAGTACACAACCGCGTCTTCTCACAAGGAATGCGTATGCTGAATTTCGGAAGAATCCAAGAAAGCGTTTGGAAGTTATCGCTTGTAACTGACATCCACGGACACAAAGAAACAAGATCCATATTTTGACCCAGTGGCGCCACCTTCACGCAGATGTTGCTGAAATGCGATACCAAATGGCGCCTTGTCGCAAGGAATGCGTATGCCGAAATTCGGAAGAATCCATCAAAGCGTTAGGAAGTAATCATTCGAGCAGACATGCACGGACATCCACGGACATGCACGGACATGCACGGACACATAGAAGCAAGAACCATTTTAAAGTCCCCCGGCCGCGTTGCGGCGGGGGACAAAAAGAATTGGTAGAACTCATATCAGGTAAAGGAGAATGTGTGTAGTTACAAATGTAGCTAATATAACCGTCAAGAGTTCCAGTCATTGAATGAAAATCCCCCTCTCATTATGATATCACTTTTGTTTTCGAATGTCATTCTCCAAAGTTGACCTAACACCGAAGGGGTCATATTTGTATTTGGGCCAGGTGGGAGATATGCTGGGAGATGTATGTAATACCGACAAAAGAATCGTTTTTGGTAAGCACTCATTTCTGTTTCAGTTCTTTGAACCTTGACTGCGTTATAATATTGTTCTCGAATTGAGAAAAGAATTCCACATCTAGAGTCCTCGTCAGAGTTGCTTCCCTTCCCAAAAGCAACCTACACCAGATAATCCTGGAACGAGTTTACTATAATAAGCTCTTTGGTGATGATTCTTCACTTAACCAAGCTTCTGAAATACAAGTAAAATCATAGTAGCTAATACAATTATAATACGAAATTGAATGTGAAACGAACGAATTCTTCAGTCTAATTCTCGTAACAGTAGAAAACACTGCGTATAAATACAGTCAGCAAAGTTCGTAACTCCTAGCAACGTCTCAGTGCACACGCATCTCACTCGGTAGGCCTAGCGCGGTTCAAAGAGTTTTCAGTTTGACAGTTTGTTGCACATTGTGTATGGAGAAAATCTTCTCACACAGTCAGGGATAATTATTTAGGCGAGGGAAACTGAAACACACAAGAGATTCTGCGAAGGAAGAATGAGATATGAAACCATGCAGAAGAGGAGAAATTGCTCAAGTTGAGTTGGCCTTGCGGGGAATATTCCATTCAGAGCCGACTGATCAGACTGGGCGATGCATGTTCTTGTTGTTCTAGCGCGCCCCGGGTAGGCATACGGAGGACGATTTAACTGATTAATGTGTTGTTCTGAGCCGAGGAACATTCCCTGTCGCAGTTTATAACGGAACTTTCTTCCTTTCGGTGTCCGCTCAGATCAGTAGTGTGACGAAACTCGAACCCTGCATCATTCATCGCCTGTACCCGTCACACGTGGACTGGGAATCGAAGGAATGTGTTGTGCTGTGCTCGAGCGGACGCATATATTTGTGTGATATCAGAGACAGGAAACGAGAAAATTGATATTCTTTCACAGATTTCGAAGTGTACCAGTTCTGGTGAACTGATTGCAGCCTTTGTGAACAGAGATTGAACGATGATGTTGCATTCCTAGTCCACCTAGCAGGTTTTTGTGGCAATCAACATTCTGTAACACCCCCCTCCCTTGACTGGAGGGATTTTCTCGGACCTCTGCATGTAGCATTCATCCGCTTATCGTGGCAGTCAAGACCGTATAATTTGTCAACTTTTATGTTTGTTTTCGTGAGAGAGGAGGATATATTCCCTAAGGTTTCCATCATTGCAAAACTCCCCCCCCCCCCCTCACCGACCCGCACCTCAACAGAAAAAGCCGGTGGATGAAATTTCACTCCACGGCAATGGTAAAAATGAATGGATATTATCTTACCAAACTCCGTATCTCAAGAGAACCAGAATTCAGGTAGGATGTGTGTGTCAGGAGATCACCGGGTATTATAAATGATTTCCCTGTGGTAAATGTGGGACGAGAGAAAACCTAATGTCAAAATCTCGTTCAAGGTCACGGAGATGTCGATTTATTGTTGATCTGATTTCCAGGACCGACAGACATTATCTCGGCTCTTTTCTCGTCGAAATTCTTGTAATTTTACGAACAATTTTCTCAATACAAATAAATATTTAAATTGACTCTTTCCAGTTGGTTTTAGAGTTTTCAGTTGGCAATATTTGAGCAATATTATGCACTAAAATCTGAATCGATTTACGCTAACGTACAACCACTGATCCAGTACTATTGCAGTTGTGGGCGTGGCATATCATATTTTTAGATTCATTGAAGTATGTACTGAAAAATTTAGCACCAATCAGCCAATCGAATCGCTGCATTTGCGGGGGGATTTAATTATTCCAAAACATTCTTTAGAGTCATTCTGTAGGCATAATATAATTGTATAATTAACTACATATGAAAGTCCCTGACAACCATATGAAGATATGATAGTATATTACATTAACAATTATGACTCATTTCTATACTCGATTCACGGATATTGAATCGAATATTCAGAAATGTCATTTAAAGTTGATCAAGTTAATGCATAGTCTGAATTTCAAATCTAATTATATGTTCGTAGAAGCGTACCAATGCTCGTAGGTGATTGATTATACTCTTCCATAAACTCAACATGAGTGGAAATATATTTTAATCAACCTTTCGCGGTCCCATGATTTCAAATTACATAACCATCCGAAGATCTAACATCATTGTTAGAAGCATTTGGGAAACAATAATATGAAATATTCATACTTCATATATCACCAGAGATAATAATAAGCCACCATCATGATAATAATATCACCATTTAAGTGTCTGTTTCCCTAGTATAATGTCAGCAAAGCTTAATCAGGCTACTGTCACAGGTTATTTTGCCATGTATGGTAGGAACCGTGGAAACCATGGGGACATGAGGGGCTGAGAGTACAAGGATGAAGGGGTATATGGGGTAATTACATACCTGCTGATTGAGACGAGTAACATTCTGTTAAATACTTGAGGTTGGCAATCGCGTATAGGCATTGTTAAACTCCGCTGGATTCGGAAATTGAGATATCGAATGTGCACAACTTGTACATCTGTATCTAACTTCACCAGCGACCCTTGATTGGACAGCAGGTTTATATACCGACTTGCATGTGTCCGGGGCATCTAGTTACGGTACATCACTCATCTCTTTCCTGGCACATATAGCTTGAGTGTTACTTCTGAACTTGTATCCACAGGACATTGGCTGGAACTCGGATTAGACATCTGAGAATCGGACTCTTGCCGTCGATTCCTTTTAATAGTCCTCACCAACAATGCCGTTCCAATGTGATGCAGATGGACATCATGGACAAAAAAAAATGTGATTCTCCCTTCCCCTGTTCTCTCTATGGCAGTTAGCAGGCAGTTTAGGGACACGTTCGGATTTAGCAAGAGAACACCAAGGATGACTACATCGGCGACAAAATCAGAAGAGCAGTGTTCCCATTAGTGTCAGTCAGTGACAGAACAGTACTATCATTGGAGGTGTTCGTTATTTTATCAGACACGAGAGAGAAGGTTAGAAACCACAAAAATCGCCTTACTTAATATGTAGTACATTGGCTGAGCACATCCTGAGAAAATTCTATTCCCTGGTATGCACGATTTTATTGGTGTGTACGGTCATAGTGCGTTTTGTAACCTTTGACTAATGCGGCTCAGCCCGGAGCTATCGTCTTCGCATACCCTAACACTACATGTTCTGGCCTTGCTCTGATTACTGTCCAGAATAAGGATTTTTGATGACTTAGCCTTGCAAATATACCAGATCTATCCATCCAATAGGAGACGAGTTTAGTTACATTTAGGCAATCAGCGGACGTTGTTATAACATTTGACCCGGTCTTTGAAGCATGGAAGGCTAGCTATCGGGGTGCCATTTACCAGCATCTCTGGTGTTGAAGGATGTATTCTTTGTTGCAAAACGAATGCATTGTCCAACTTATATTCGTATGCATAATCGAATTGTTTCTACATGGATAGAACAAGCTCTCTGGGGTTTTATTCCCGCCAACTGCCTTTTATAACTATACATTGTACAATTAATTTATCTTGGTGAATAAATGAAATGAAATGAAATGGTTCGAGTTTAGAACGGGATATTTGGGGCACTATCATTTGCAAGAATGCCGCGAGAGTGCCACGGCCAAATACCTATATGAAACTGACCATATGTTGAGTCGTATTTTAGAGATCGATGCTCTGATAAATAAATAAATTCGTTGGAGTCTGGAATGGTAACTGGTGAGCACAACCTGGGAAGCATACACAACGAACGATAAGTAGAATCCTTACTCCACAAAAGATGAACATTTCGAAGAAACCAGACTTGAGAAGAACTAGTTCGAATTTCCACGTATCTTGACCCACAAACACAAGCACTCACAGCAGAGTTGATGTATCTACGGAAATGACACACAGAAAACATCATCCAAATTATCCTATTATTCCTATAGCGTTCCGACTTAAGGAATCCAGGAAATGTCTTCAATCAAACGAGGAAGTGAAGGTAAATTTGTACAGCTCTCTGGGTAAACTAAACTATAATAGGTATCCATGATGAACAGGTTGGGTACAATTCATAAGCTGGAGTATTATATTGGTTATGAAAGGAGAGAGAGGAGAGAGAGAGTTAATGTGTAACGTCGCGTTTAGCAATATTTCAGCTATATAGCGACGAACAGTTCTAAGCATTTCAACAAAAACAAGTTAATAACCTAGCAATCTAGAAGTAATCAACACAACACATTAAAAACATGTACACACATTACAATTTATACAACAAACCGATTTCTCTCAAATAACCTAAAGTGCAATCTACTTTTACCCGATTAAAACTATTTTCTAAAGTGGCTGCTCAGTAAAAATAATCTCTTGCAATCTTAACATCTGTACCG
The DNA here is from genome assembly GCA_036873755.1 of Hanleya hanleyi. Taxonomy (NCBI): domain Eukaryota; kingdom Metazoa; phylum Mollusca; class Polyplacophora; order Lepidopleurida; family Hanleyidae; genus Hanleya; species Hanleya hanleyi. The sequence continues at coordinate 4,432 of JAVTVY010039292.1, read as the reverse complement.
TCGATCAGAATATGTTTGTGGCATGGGATGAAGTTTATGAATCCCACGTGGGATACAAGCAATATAACGTAGTGGGTTCGCGCAGAGTTATGGGTCATCAAATGTTGAAACTCCATATCCAGAATCCAGCTGCGAAAACAGATGCAGAGAGTATGGTGAATTTCAGGTTGGGGTGAACACAATAGAGCACCGCTGTGGCTATACTTTCTGAGAGCTGTTGATTTGCGTCCCTCTACTCGAGACAACTACACAGTTGCAGAAACGTATCATGCATTGGGCTATATCGGGTCGTCTTTACTCTTCCATCTACTAACAAATGCTTGATAACGGTGGAGCAGCTGATCAGGTAATATTATCTCCAGATGATAATGCAGAAGTTAGCTGGCCTTGAGTTACAGTGGGAGGGGTACGTGTAGTTGTAATCACATCTTTTGCTTGCTTTTCACGTCTGTGAACTTTCGTTAATGTGCTCGAATTCTTTAATCACGGTTGATATGACAAGTCACACTCAGTTATGTTTTACGTAGTTTTGCTCATACCTGTTTAGCATCAGTCATATGTCCAAATAGAAATGATATTGCTTAATAAGGGAATTTTTTATCAACGTTTTTTTTGCTCTTGCTGTACTTCCACCTTGTATTTATCTGAAATGCTCTTGTCCTTAAATTATCCCATACCTGTAGTATTATTCATGATAGTTAGGGACGACAGGGTGTTTCTGAAGGTTAAGAGGTGTGAGGCTGAGAGGCTGCTTAAATTCTGAACTTCATTGGGGGGGGTTCTTATACGTCAAATCAACCATCGCATGCATGTACACTGCATGTATAATGCTGTTCTTTCTTCTTTTTGTTTTACGCGTTATCACTCTGCTAAATCCTGGGCAGCCTGTATATCAACATCAATTGAATACAAATGAGCGAAAAGCCTCACCGAAGCACGACAAAAATTTGTCAAGACATTGTTTTGAAGGCAGTAGAGAACACTGCAACATCATGTGTGTGAACATCACAGGCATTGAGTACGATGGAATGGGATCTGCACGTGTCAAGATCCGGCCAGACGCAAGACATGATATTTCATAAATGTATCACAGCACCATCACCCTATGCCGTTGGACTTCCTTTAATATATGCGGCATCACAACTTACAACTGAGGTAAGGGCTGTATATTCTGTATATAAAACAAATCGTCGCGATAAACCCGTCCCAGGAACAAAATGTTTCAGGTGAGCATTATGTTGTTTTTCCTCCCCTGATCATGTCCCCATACTGGGATTATGCGAAGTCATATTTTACATTTAGTTTGCAAGAACATAGGACAGGTCGCTAAATGAACCACAACAGCAAAAATGTTAAGAAGTAGTACATGAAAATGAAGAAAGAATCCATCGGCTCTGCGATAAGGAAGAGAGGCATTGCTTACACCTACGTAGTTCTTGTCCTCAAAAACTTTCATTCCATTAATGATTATGGATACCGTGCGTGTTGTTTTCGGGTAAAGTATCCAAAATCCTTCAAAGATATCGTGGACTGTGTGCCTGAAATGCTTATCCACAAACACATGAAAGACACAGAACGCAAAATTCCGGATCCCTTAGAGGAAACTGATAATTCAGATATGATACGAATTGAAGAAAATGTATGAACATGTCATTCCATGCTTGAGCGAGGGTAACCCGAACGGGTGAAACGAAATTTGTCTTCGGCGGGGATGTACTCACGAATGTGCGCGCCTATTCAGCACAGGAGATTATGTTGGTCGGCGATGACAGCTATGACAGTCTTACAGGAGCATCCACAAACCACAAGAACTTCATAGGTTTATGAACTTTACCTTGGCATAAGCGAGTTTTTAGTGGTATTATTATTAATACGTGTATGTGCCTTTGCACAGGAATATAACATTTCGATTCATACTAACAAGCAGAGATTAACATATTTGTAAACAAATTAATCTGTATAATTCATATCATCAACTTTATGGAGAAAGTCTGCATGCTGCATCCCTGGTGAAGAATTAATACTGTGCAGTTGTTGTGCGCACTTCCTTTTTTAATCTAAACACGTTCAATTTGTATGCATATTCATGTTGTGAAATACGACATGAGATTTAAAGATTTAAACTCCATATTTTATTAATACATACTTATATTTTTGATAATTATTATAAAGTGCTAATAATCAGTTATATAATTGACAGTGTATAGTACATGTATGCATGTTAAACCTACACAGTGTATGTGTCCGTGTTTGGAGTAGTGATATCAAGGTCATAGGTTGATTTGGGAAAAAAGATGTTTAGCCGTGAGCTGGCTGTCCAGTTTCCTGATGTTAAGCCTGTGATCCGTTTCGAGTTGGGAGAGATATCTCGCAACAAGTCTTTGTCAATCTCAGCTGACTTCAGTTGTACTAACGTGTGAGTAAAGTAAACCCACGTGGAGCAGTTTGAACAAGTTTATATGGATAACTGTTAACGCTTTAATTCGGATATCACTGCTAGTAAAGTTATAATTGGATAAGTGTTTAATCAAGTAGTTTGTTCATTTGATTATTTTTAAGCTTGATAAACTGGTATGTCTTCTGACTTTAAGATCTGTGTCCCTTGAACATGAGCCGTGTATTGTTCAACTGAGATCTATATCTACGATTGACATTGAATTGTCTGTTGGCTGTATGTCAATGTCTGTCAAGGAATAAACATTATGTTATTTCAAACAGCGTCTCGAGTCTTGAATGGAGAATCTCCAGAAGTAACCTGCAGTCGGATCTTGACCCGTTCTCCGTAAGGTTTAATGCGTGAACCTTTCAGGTGAGACTTCGACACAAGGCGCGTAGCCTCGTAATTAAGTGGAAAAAGCCCCAATTTGAAACTGTTGTGATTTTACCTTTTACTCACGTGTGCACTCCATTACTATAATGACGGGACGTTAGTGAACAACAGCCAGAATCAAAGTGTGATTGAGCTACAACACTCACGTTGTTAAGGGCTTTGGAACGAATTTGGAAAAAGAAACACTATAAAGATGGGTGATAGGGATTCGATGATAGGTACATGATGATACTTTATTTGCACCATTGTTCATAACGATTTTCAATTGTCCACCGTACCGCTTGATAATATATAAACTACTATTGTGAACTTGAAATCGGCGGCACCTGGCCTAGATGGTATAACATGTCTCTGGTCAAATTTGTCTCAGAATATATCTCTGTTCCTTTATGCCACATAACGAATTCGTCCTTTAGCTCTAGTGTTGTCCTAGACGCTTTCAAATCTGCTAAAATCCCCCTGTCTACAAATCCGGAGATGATAAAGCACTAGAAAACTACAGACCAATTTCAGTCCTGTCCTGCTTTAGCAAAATCCCTGAAAGGCAGCTAATATGAAAACCAATTTTCTAAAGATCACCTCATCTTCCCTGGTTAGCTTGTTATTTATATGATGAATTGATAACGGCCAAAGAAGCAAAACAAAACAGCATTATTACGTTTTTAGACATCTCCAAAACCTTTGACACGGTAAATCTTAATATGTTATTAATCAGACTTATCTACTATGGATTCAGAAATTTGTCAAATCACTGGCTTCAAAGTTACTTAACAAACAGAATGCAAAGCGTCTCTTTGAATAATACCATATCACTTCCTGAGCATTTAAATGTGGTGTACCTCAGCGATCTATTATAGGCCCAATTTTATTCCTTATCTACATGGATGATATATCCAAGATGTCCAACTTACCACATAATACTTTTTGCGGATGATACTAGTCTTGTCTACTTCACCGAAAACATCGTTGATACTATTAATATAATGATGTCTGAACTTGATATAATATAATCTTGGCTTTCATCAAACCGCCTATCATTAAATATTAGGAAAACGAAATATATGGTTATCAAGTCAAATAACAAACCATTACCCGTCTATGCCCCACCGTTGATCATTTCTGAAATTCAAATTGAAATTGGCCATGATTCTAAATTTCTCAGTATTGTACCGCAAGAAAGTATCTAGTAATATAGGAATCATTAATTATATTAAACATTCTCTCAATAAGATAACTTTGTATATACTCTATTATTCCATGATTTATCCGTACTTGTCCCACGGAATTATCTTATGGGGAAACACCTACTTTACTCATCTATATCCATTGTTCTTAGTGCAGAAAAGAGCTATAAGAGTGATAACTTTATACAAAAACTTGCCCACACACAACCTCTCTAATTCGTTGCTCTAAAGATTCTGACACTATATAATTTGAATCTCTATCTATGACTGAGCCTTGTACACAACTTCATTCACCATACTAACTTACATACTACTTAGTTTGTTATCACTTTCAAACATATTACATTAGATAATCAGGCATGCATCCACATAACACTAGAAACCACGACACAAATCTGTACCGGCCATTTTAACGTTC
>JAVTVY010039291.1:0-17266 GCA_036873755.1 Hanleya hanleyi | reverse complement strand
TGTACCGTTGTATTTTCTCACTGTCGCTTAACCCCGGTCTCTGTAAGATCTGTTGCATCTCTCCATCGAGGGTGTTTATCGTCTTCACCGTAGAAGGGACAGGGTAGGGCGATTGGAGGTTTTGAAGGAGCCGAGGTTCGACGAGGACCATTTTTTTCGTGTGGTTCATTGTCGGCCGAAGAGTCCACCCAATACTTGACCCAACACGGAAGCGGCCAACGGTGCTAAGATAGCCCCGAGAAAGCCGCCTTGCTGTAACACCTTTTTCTTTTGTGTTTGAGACACTCGCTTCTGGACTAAGGTTCTTAGACCTGTCTTATGCTTGGCCAACTTGGTCTTCTGAGCCGGAGTCAGTGGTACGTTGCCTTTTAAGATATTGAGTCCAATCTCGCACAGACAGCACACGAGAGCAGGGTCCGCACCGCGTACAATGGTTCGGACTAACTCGGGTGGGGCCGCCTTCAATACACGGAGCGTAGGAGCGTGCTTCCGTACTCGCGCAGACATCCTGTACAACTAATGCTAGAACCCACAATTCTGCTCTTTTTATCTACTTCAGAGACAAAAAAATCAATCCTGCTGTGGTATTCATTCTTTTTTATTATCCCCATCATCAAAACACACACACACCCCAGCTGGGGGAGCCACTGTAGGTGTGTTTACATTATTTTTGCATGTACACGTGGTGAGTCTCTCCGGGAAAGATGCCGGTGCGTAGTCGAAGGTGGTCGGGGTGGTTTGCTTCAGGTCGAAGAGCATATACCCGTGCTGAGGGGTTGTGGCATCTTTAAAGGCTTCCAATGCAAACGGTGTGCGGCCGGGATACATCTGTCTCGCCAGGTGCAGCAGTTGAGTGGTATCTCTCGGGTTTTTGAAGACCACCATGTAGTGGGTATTTAAGCTGATGTTCCGATGTTCTTTGTTTTTACTGAACAGATTCTGCACAATGTAGATGATGCTGAGCCGTCGATGATGGCTGCCTTTGGTAAAGAGTTGGGTCACCCGCGCATCCGTCTCCGCCATGAGATCATCCAGAACCATCAAGGTGTCGGGTTCCAAATCGGCCAGGTTGGGTAGGCCTTCCACGAACGTGATGTGGGGCATTGCTGCATACGCTTCCTGCCATTCTCCGTAACACCACACGACTCTGGCAATGGGTGGAGTGATCATGCTGTCGGCGTGTTCGAGGAGCTTCCTGACGAAGTGCGTTTTGCCCGAGCCCGTCGGTCCTGTGATGACGCAGGTGAAGGGATGCTGCCACCGAGGGTCCATGGTTGGAGGTGTATCCGCTGTCGTGGTAACCCGCTCTTGTAAATTTTGTACGAGTGAACTGGAGTGGTGGTGGTGGGCACAACGTCGGTTGTCGTTGTCTGTTCACGTTCAGGGATGATGATGGTGGTGATGGGTACAACGTGGGTCGTCGTCGTTGTCGGTTCACTGTGAGGGATGAAATCCGGTGGGTCTTCAGACGTAGTGGGTGTTCTTGGTGTAAGTGTGGAGATTACACTCGTTGTGGCTTGTACACGGGGTGTGGAGGTGGTGACTGGGCTGGATACGACTGGTGCTCTCTGTAGACCGGTTTCACTGATGGCTGGTGTTCTCAGTTGGTTAAGTAACGTGCTGACATAGGCTACGTCGTAAAACACACCTCCGTACAACACACTCAGCAGGATTAGCACTAGTACACCAAAGCCCACTTGCGCTTTGCGCGTTTTGGAAGACGCTGTGTTCAGAGACGGTTGCACCGTGTTCATGGTTGGACGTGGAATGAAGGAGGACGGTAGTGGTGTCTGGCTTTATAGTCGTTTCACGTGGTTGGCAGCGACCCAGGAATTGAAGGAACTGGGCCAGCCTTGCCATTTGACGAAATGAAACAGTTTCCCACGTCGACGTTCCGTTTTAAAAATCTGCTCCACCGTGTAGTAGTCTTGCTGTGTTTTTACGACAGGCTGTAATTCCGGCTCGTAAAACGTCCCCAGCAACGTTTCCCCTTGGAGATCTTCCAGTTCATAGACTCGCCGCTGTCGGGGTAGGCGCCGTTTAATCAGGAAGTGCTCATCGCTCCAGTTAGTAAGTAACTTTTCTCGAACTTGCCCTTGACTTTACTGATCCGTACAGGGTCCCCGACCTTGTACACCGCCTTCGGTGCTGGTTGCGATGGTCTGGGGTACAAGACACGCCGGACTTGGGCTTCATTGCGTTGGGTGACGGTAATGGGGGCTCTCTGTATACTTCGATGATAGGCTCGATTGTAACCCCTCACCAGTTTCGGGAGAACATCGATGTACCGCCTTGTATTCTTATAGGTGAAATATTTATACATACGACCTTTAAATGTCCTGTTGAACCTTTCCACCACGGACGCCTTCGTCTCGTTGTACGTATGGAAGAAGAAGACCTTCTGGGCTTTCAGAAAGGCTTGGAACGGTCTGTTGAGGAATTCCGTGCCTTCGTCGGTTTGCAAATACAAAGGTTTGCGCCCGGTCTTGAAGATGTCTTTGAACGCCGCTATGAGATTTGCCCCCGTTTTCGTCCGGATGGGTACCACCCACGCATACTTGGATAGGATATCGACGCACGTCAAGATATACCGATTCCCATCGTTGTGTTTGGCAAAGGCACTCATATCGACCAAATCCGCTTGCCACTGGGCATCTATTCCTCCCACGATGACCCGGTTCCGTAGAAAATGGCGACGGACAGCTCGATGTAAGGTATAGGTGTCTTGCTTTCTTAACCAATCTCGGACTTGAGCACGTTGTATCCCCTGGGGTTTGGCCGCTCGATAGAGAGCCGACAAGGCACTATAGGCCGCCGGACTGTCGGGGCTGTAGTATAAGTTATCCAACACCTTCTCCCAGCGCTTCATGGTGACACAATGATGATGGACCCGGAGAGTATGGTTTATTTATAACAAGTTTCTACCACCGTTGTGTTGGTTGACTCGGTTCAGCCGGGTAATCAATGGCCTCGTCGTCGTCGGGTTCATGTAGTTGTTGTTCATGGGGTTCAGCCAGCGCGTCCTCCATAGCACGAGCCCACGCCAACTCGTCTGATGATCGCTGGTCCGGTGTAAACAGCTGGTCCACAATAGGCACTACTTTCTCCAAGGCTGACCACAGATGGGGGTCTAGGGTGAAGCTTCGCGTAGCATCTTGGTAGCGGCCCAGACGTGCGAAGAAAGGCCCACGGTATACGTAGATGGCATTGTCTATGTGGATGAGGTGTCCGTCGAGCTCATCGCTCAACACCCGTTTAAATTTGGTCCAGCCGTCACGCTGTAGCGTCACCGTATTCGATACGGTCTCAGCGGGCGACCAGCAAATAGCCCCACAGTCTTCCACCAGGGTGACTTTATCTTCATAGACGTGTAACCCCACCTGGGGTGTAAGGGGCAGGATGGCTCGTAGGACGGATGACATGCTTGCTCCAATGTCGAACGGTGAATGACACACACTCTGCCTGATCCTGGTATTTATAGTGTCAATACCACAGCGCCAGGGTCAATAGGGCACAGACTAGTATGAGGCCAACCAGCCGGTGCTGGTTCCGGCGTGAGCGCTCGTGGTCCATAGCCCGAGCATCAAGGATGGCTGTCATAGTCCAGTAGTGTTGAGTGATGGCACACCTCTCCATCGAGTGCACTCTGTCGAGGACCGCCTCTGTAAACTCGTTCAGGATCTGGCGTCGCCCCTCGTTGTCGTCGCCATCTGAAAACATGGACCGAACCACTGCTCGGTAACCCGTGAATGAATTCACCACGGTGGCATACTGTAAAATGCGAGTCGCATGGGGCTGGGTCTCCGCCATGGCTCTGCAACCGTAGAAATGAAGGTGTGGGATCCAGAGGGACGTGTTTTATAGACCAGATGTAGCTCTGCGGGTGTAGTCCGTGATACGCAGTATTCTGATGGGTTATGTGGCTCCTATAGAGATAGTACTTCATCGACCATGGGGATTACTTTTTCCAAGGCTGTCCATAGATCAGGGTCCAGAGTAAAACCACCTTGCTTGAGACAGAGGAGTCGAGCAAAATAGGGACTGCGGAAAATGTAGACGTCGTCACACAGGTGAATGCTATCACCGTCGAGGTCACCCAATAACACCCGTTTCAAGGTAGTCCAGCCTTCCGGGGATAAAGAGACACGCGCTGGTTCAGACGTACACCAACACCTACTGTCGTCATCGATGAGCTCCACACGTTTGGGATACAACAACAGGGTGCAGTCCGGTGTAAGAGTGCGGGTCTCCCTCACACGCTCGTCTTCAGGCAAGACTTCAACCGGAGGTACTGCTGGGTGCCAGGGAAAATCTTCTCCACGTCTCATGCTTTTGTCTCATACAAGCGGGTAGGCAAGCAGGCAGTCAGGCTGGCTAGAGGTGAGGCAGTCAGGCTAGAGGCAGGCAGTCAGGCTGGCTAGAGGTGAGGCAGTGAGGCTAGAGGCAGGCAGGCAGGCTGGTCAGGTCAGGTCAGGCAGGTAGGCAGGCTGGTCAGGTCAGGTCAGTCAGAGTGCTCCGCAGGGTAGTGCAATGAATACACCCCTAAAAATCGCCTGCTTTTATACGTTTTTCTACAATGCGATGGTGGGTGGTGGTGGGTTTAAGATGGCGGCTGGTGGTGGTGGGTGGTGGGTTTAAGATGGCGGCGGATTGTGGTGGTGGGTGGTGGGTTTAAGATGGCGGCTGGTGGTGGTGGGTGGTGGGTTTAAGATGGCGGCTGGTGGTGGTGGGTTTAAGATGGCGGAAAAAAGTTTGTCCCGGAACTATAGCCTAGACAGGTCAGTACATGCTTTGATCACGTGATCGCCAGATGACCTTGAGACCCCTTAAATTTTACCCGGGGGAACAAATAAGTAGGTCAATCATACCCAATTTGCACTTTATATACTACTAGCGTACCGTTTAAAATGCTTCATGTAGAATTGTTTAAAAGTTTCATGTACCGATACTTAGAAGTGGCAATATGTGAATAAATGATCTTAATAGTCGGTTATATCCCTGTTGAGTTCAATGTTGGAGTAGCCTGACTTTTCTAAATAGGAAGATACGAGATATGAACAGAACAATTCTCTTCTAGTTAAATGACTGTTTGTTTATTTAAATATTTATCACCTAGTCCAGCGTTTGGAGAGAAAGAAATTAAATTTGGATACATGTATATAAATTTCGAAAAATTGGTGAAGAAACAGAAGAGAAAAATGTAGTTCGACATTATCCGATAATACCGGGTAATGTGAATACAGAATATGCGATACTTACTAGCAAATACTTTTTTTAAAATTGTCAATTCAAAAATGAAGAAAAACTATAAAATATAATAAAACTATTAGTTCCGGTATTGTCAAGGCATTTTTCGTCCTTTTTCTTCCTCGCCGAACGGTCACATGTTCACCTTATACGTGATATTTTACAGCATTGAACAGGAGAACGTCCTTTCAATCATATTGTAAAGCATTCCCACAACAACTGTCAATGGTCCATCATATCACTCATAATGTACAGCATCCACCAGGAAAACGATCATATATCTGCTATTATACAAGATCGACCAGCAAAACGGTAACATGTTCATTTATATCCGATAAAATTTCGTCGTCTCAGTCATATTGGAATTGATGATGACTGTCATACGAATAACGTCTTTCGATTACCGATTGTCTAAATCGTTGTATCATTTTGTCCCATAGAGTCAATGTATTGCAATGCATTTTTTCTTGAATGATTCTTTCCTTATCTGCAGTTATAATCATATATGTTTTCTTGCCTTGCCATATATTAAAACAATGGTCCATGAGTAGTGCACTAGGCAAGTGTAAAAACTGTAGCACGTGACGGTAATCCTGTTACACACCATAGTGCTGCATATTTGTCTAGAACACATACATACATGCATACATAGCAGCATAGTTCTGCACATTTTGTCTGGGACCTTGTCCTGTCCATCTTCATACACAAGCCGAATTACTGATCGGTGAAATCGACTGGCTTGTGCATGAAGATGGGCCCTGTCCAAATGATATATACATAACGTTTTAACCATCACCGGCACGGTACATTGTCTCTAATGATTTAGCCAAGAACAGAAAAATATGGCTACGGCTCAAATTTCACGGCATATTATATCCAACATCGACCAGCAGAACGGTCATAAATTCCTCAATTTTTCAGTTATGTCAGGCAACATCATCCGGGAAATTAGTAACATTTTCTGTTTTATCAGTTATATCATACAACATTCACCAGTAGAACGGTCGGGTATTCGATTATAACAGGCAACAAACACCAGTTGTATAAGACAACATCCACCAGAAGAACGGTCATATGTCCCTGACTTATTATGTTCTGTCAGTTATGTCAGACAACATCCACCAGCAGAACGGCCATTTGTCCCTGTCTTATTCTGTTCTATCAGTTATATCAGGAAACATCCACCATGAGTACGGCCATATGTCCCTGTCTTATTCTGTTCTGTCAGTTATATCGGATATCATCCACCAGTAGAACGGTCATATGCCCCTGTCTTATTCTGTTCTATCAGTTATATCAGACAACATCCACCAGCAGGACGGTCATATATCCCTGCATGTCTTATTCTGTTCTATCAGTTATATTAGACAACATCCACAAGGAGAACGGTCATATGTCTGTCTTATTCTGTTCTATCAGTTATATTAGACATCCACCAGCAGAACGGTCTTATATCCCTGTCTTCTTCTGATCTGTCGGTTATATCAGACAACATCCACCAGCAGAACGGTCATATGTCTCTGTCTTAATCTGTTCTATCAGTTATATTAGACAACATCCACCAGGAGAACGGTCATATGGCTGTCTTATTCTGTTCCATCAGTTATATTAGACAACATCCACAAGGAGAACGGTCATATGGCTGTCTTATTCTGTTCTATCAGTTATATTAGACATCCACCAGGAGAACGATCATATGTCCCTGTCTTATTCTGTTCTATCAGTTATATAGACAACATCCACCAGCAGGACGGTCATATATCCCTGTATTATTCTGTTCTATCGATAATATCGGACATCCACCAACGGCACGGACATATTTCCCTACCTTATCCTGATCTGTCGGTTATAAAAGACAACATCCACCAGCAGAACGGTTATATGTCTCTGTCTAACTCTGTTCTATCAGTTATATTAGACAACATCCACCAGCAGGACGGTCTTATATCCCTGTCTTCTTCTGATCTGTCGGTTATATCAGACAACATCCAACAGCAGAACGGTCATATGTCTCTGTCTAATTCTGTTCTATCAGTTATATTAGACAACATCCACCAGCAGGACGGTATTATATCCCTGTCTTCTTCTGATCTGTCGGTTATATCAGACAACATCCACCAGCAGAACGGTCATATGTCCCTGTCTTATTCTGTTCTATCAGATATATATACAGCATCCACCAGGAGAACGGTCATATGTCCCTATCTTATTCTGTTCTATCAGTTATATCAGACATCCACCAGGAGAACGGTCAAGTGTCCCTGTCTTTCTGTTCTATCAGCTATATCAGAAAACATCCACCAGCAGAACGATCATGTGTTCCTGTGTTATTTTGTTCTGTCAGTTATATCAGACAACATCCACCAGCAGGACGATCATATATTCCTGTCTTCTTCTGATCTGTCGGTTATATCAGACAACATCCACCAACAGAACGGTCATATGTCTCTGTCTTATTCTGTTCTATCAGTTATAGTAGACAACATCCACCACGAGAACGGCCATATATCCCTGTCTTATTCCGTTCTGTCAGTTATATCGGATATCATCCACCAGGAGAACGGTCATGTATCCCTGTCTTATTCTGTTCTATCAGTTATATCAGACATCATCTGACAGCAGAACAGTCATGTTTTCCTGTTTTTTATTTATTTATTTATTTATTTATTTATTTATCTTTTTTATTGGCTTGTTTTTTTTTCTTGCCAGTTATATCAGGCAGTACCGGGACAACGGTAACGTTCTATATTTTATCATTAAATCAGAAATATCCACCAGGAGAAAGGCCATATAGTCCCTCCTCGCAGTCATATTATACGTCATCTACCATCAAAACTGAAAACGTTTCTGTCTTTCATCAGACAACATTCACCAGGAGAACGCTCATATGTCTCTGTCTTATTCTGTTCTGTCAGCTAGGTCAGACAAGATCCACCAACAGAACGGTAATATATCCCTGTCTTCTGATCTGCCAGTTATATTAGACATCATCCACCAGCAGAACGGTCATTTATCCCTATCTTATTCTGTTCGATCAGTTATAGCAGACAACATCCACCATGAGAACGGTCATATGTCCCTGTCTTATTTTGTTCGATCAGTTATAGCAGACAACATCCACCATGAGAACGGTCATATGTCCCTGTCTTATTTTGTTCGATCAGTTATAAGTTTGGTCAGCCCCATACTGGCATAGCCAATATGGGGCTATATAAAGGGGTATAGGTCCAACATGGGAATTGTTTTGTGGGTTTTACTATGGGTTGTTTGTTCTGGTTTTTCTCGTCTCGCCAAGAAAAACACGATGGGAGGGGTCCCGGAGCTAAGCGGTGAAATTTTTCGAAAAGTACCGGGTAGGTCTGTATATAGCCCCATACTGGCTATGGGATGGGATAGTTCCAACCTGGGACATTTTTTGTGGGCTTTACTATGAGTTGTTTGGTCTTGTTTTTCTCTTCTCGCCAAGAAAAACACGATGGGAGGGGTCCCGGAGGTAAGCGGTGAAATTTTTCGAAAAGTATTGGGTAGGTCTGTATATGGCCCCATATAGGCCAATACTGGCTATAGGGGTATAGGTCCATACTGGGTGGACGTTTTGGAGTCTAGGTAAACCCTAGTGGTCCCATGGTGTCGTATGAGGTCTTATTTTGAAGCTCTCGTGGAGGAGCATCCGACTGGACTAATGTATCGCCCGTTTTCAATATTCTGCGCCTTCACAGTCTGGCCGTAGTATAGAAAGCAGGCATTTTGGAGGGTGCGTGGGGGTGTGTTTGGGGTAGAGATGGACCACTATGGGTCCAAATGGGGCGTGGGAGGTGTCAAAGTGAAGCTTTTTTGGGGTAGAGTCAGAATGGCGTATTTTTTTTATACCAAGTAGCGTCAATCTGCGCATGCACAGTTGGGTGTGGTAAGTAAGGTGGCCATTTTGGGGGGTGCGTGGAGGTGTGTTTGGGTAGAGATGGACCATCCTTGGTCCGAATGCGTCGTAGGAGGTGTCATTTTGTAGCTCTCGGGGTGTACATTCCGATTTGAGGGATGTCCACAGCATCAGTGGCGTCATTGGTGACGTCATCAGTAGGAGTAGTAGCCAAAGTAGGCATTTTGAGGGTGTGAAGGAAGGTGTTTGGGGTAGAAATGGACCATCCTTGGTCGTCGTGGGAGATGTCAAAGTAAAGCTTCCATGGTGTACATCCCGATTTGAGGGATGTTCACGTCATCTGTGACGTCATCAGTAAGAGTAGTAGCGAAAGTGGACATTTTGGAGTTGTGAAGGAAGGTGTTTGGGGTAGAGATGGACCATCCGTGGTCCAAGTGGACAGTGTGGGGTGTCGTCTTGTAGTTCTCGTGGTGCAGACCACGATGTGAGGGATATCCACGTCATTTGTGACGTCATCAGTACGAGTAGTAGCGAAAGCGGCCATTTTATGTGTGCAATGGAGTGCGTTTGAAAGGGGCCATCTTCGGTCTGGCTATCTGGTGTGTGTGCGTTTGTGTGTGTACGTGCGTGCGTGCGTGTGCGTGAGGGTGTGCGTGTGTGTGTGTACGACTGTGCGTGCGTGCGTGCGTGCGTGCGTGCGTGCGTGTGTGTGTGTGTGTGTGTTGGTGTGTGCGTGTGCGTGTGAGTTTCAGGGAGGGTCGTAACTTTCCATACACCCGGGGGAAAACCTGAATAACTAATAGTATCATACGCTGATAAACAGCTTGTATCACTGACGTCCCTACTCTCCTTGTTCCCCCCGCTGGTTCACATCGCCAAGTTCGCGCCTCTTGGCCGTGAGGGGGGGGGGGGGCGCTTTATCTGGTTACCCAATCGGCGTGTCGTAATAGCTCGGAGATAACCAGATTCCTCATATTAACCACAATTGGCTAACTACCTCACGTGATCGAAATTACGTCATGCCTTCATGACAGTGAGATCACGACTCTCACGTAATGTGGAAGCCATGCCAATATTTTGACAGCGACACGCCCCCTTACCGCATTTTCTCAAAGGAACTTTCCCCCGTCTTTGTTAACAGTCAACATTCAATTCAAAATTTGAAACAATTGATGGTGTTTTCACGTTATCATTCTAGGCAGCTTGATCTCCTTATATACTCATGACGATAAAGCGTGGTCTTATCAGTGGGATATTAACAACATTTACAGGGATTATTTGTTAATTATTTGAAGGTACATGTATCAGTGAACAAATGTTTGCAATCAGTTGACGAACCTTACTACACAATGGAGGAAGTTATCCAAAAATCTGTTCACTCTTAACTCAGAAATTAACGTAATTAGATCTGTTGCCGTCCGTTCATTGTTAGTTTTGCCGTTAACGACATATGAACGTTTGAAAAGAGAGACAACTCATATTGCTTTAATTCACAGTTGATTGTGAACAAATAGTTCACTAGTTTCTCGCGTTTTTCCACACAGTTATCACTCATTAGATGTCATATACGCTGGGTAATTTATTACTGTTACCGAGAGACTAATCTTGGCAGCTTAGCGCCGTCATTTCATGAAAACATTTAATGGTGACTGGCCGAAAGATCTCTCACCCACTGAGAGAAAAGGTGTCGGATGCCCGGATTTTGGTTGCCGTGAAAAACAAAGCGGACCAAGACTCTTCCGTGAGAGTGATTATGGTGGTTGGCCTGTGCAGAGCGCCCCCTTAATCGCCAAGAGGCGCGAAATATGCGATGTGAATCAGCGGGGGGAACAAGGAGAGTAGGGACGTCAGTGATACAAGCTGAATAGTATGAGCGTGTAATATAGTATCATGGAGGATGGCTCATTCACATTCATAAGTTGACCTGTGTTCGGCTCCCCAACAAGCACGACAAGTAGAAAACATCTGTGTTGTTGACATGATTAAAGCTTGATGAATCTTTTGATTGAAATGATATATATTTAACATTTAATTTATTTCTGCTTTCGAACATTCTCTTTTTCTTGGCGGGAAATATTAAAAAAAATGAGAAACAACAAAACAGGCAAAATATACAGAGATTATACATGTGAAGCTTTCTTGTTTTATTACCCGGAAATACGCTAGAACGCATCTCCGGCCATCTAAGACCCTTGGAGTTTCCGGGGCCTGGGCGGCCCCTGCACCCTCACCTATTTGTGCTGTGAGTAGTAGGGAAAACTGATTTAACAGCCAATTGACCTCAAAAATTTGCATATGACCTCTGTGACGTCACAGCGACAGCCAATCAGAAGCGAGTATTTTGAGAGAGGTCAAGTATGGCATGCGTGTGTGTTCAAAATGGCGGCGTGTGTGTTCAAAATGGCGGCTGTGGGAGTGTGTTCAAAATGGGGGCTGTGTGTGTACAAAATGGCGGCCTGTGTGTTCAAAATGGCGGCTGGGTGAGTGTGTTCAAAATGGCGGCTGTGGGAGTGTGTTCAAAATGGCGGCGTGTGTGTACAAAATGGCGGCTGTGGGAGTGTGTTCAAAATGGCGGCGTGTGTGTTCAAAATCGCGGCCTGTGTGTGGTCAAAATGGCGGCTGTGGGAGTGTGTTCAAAATGGCGGCGTGTGTGTACAAAATGGCGGCTGTGGGAGTGTGTTCAAAATGGCGGCTGTGGGAGTGTGTACAAAATGGCGGCTGTGAGAGTGTGTACAAAATGGTGGCCTGTGTGTTCAAAATGGCGGCTGTGGGAATGTGTTCAAAATGGCGGCGTGTGTGTACAAAATGTCGGCTGTGGGAGTGTGTTCAAAATGGCGGCGTGTGTGTTCAAAATGGCGGCCTGTGTGTTCAAAATGGCGGCTGTGGGAGTGTGTTCAAAATGGCGGATTGTAGAAAAACGTATAAAAGGAGGCGATTTTTAGCGGTGGGGTGTATTCATTGCACTACTTGCCTGACTTACCTGACCTGACCAGCCTGCCTGCCTGCCTGCCTGCCTGCCTGCCTCACCTCTAGCCTGCCTGCCCTGCCTGCCTACCAGCTTGTATGAGACGTGGAGAGAAAGCATGAGACGTGTAGAAGATTTTCCATTGGACCCAGCAGCACCTCCCGTTGAAGTCTTGCCTGAAGACGAGCGTGTCAGGGACATTTATCGACGTCACTGGGCTACCATACGCCATTGTTTTCACCGTGACCGTCGTCTATTGGACTTGTATAACTTTCGACTACAGGACCTCACGTATCTGTCTACCTATGCCGAGAACATTTTCACAGATCAGGTGACAGCGTTCAAGTTGAATATGACATTCGGGTACATTTTACGGCACAAGGAGACGGATCAGGTGCGGTATTATTATCCCAGCAATAATACCTATGTGTTTGATCAGCCGTTCACGGTGACGGATGCGATTTCTCTGGAGCCACTCATCGACCAACTGACTACGTTGGATCCATTGGAATGGGCCCGGTTGCAACGCCCCAATACCCAATGGCTTGTGGAAATGGTGACCATCGTCACATTTTTCGTCACAAAAATGAGAGATCATCCTATCGGTGCTCCTGTACTACTACCCCCTTGGCTGCTTCGTCGAAAAGGCCTGTATGCATTAACAGCAGGGCGAAACGGGCCCTACAAAGACCGGAAATGTCTGTTTCGGTGTTTGGCCGTGCATCTGGGCGAGTGTGATCCCCGGTGTTGTGGCAGAGTGGCCAATGACTATTGGGAACAGTATTTACAGCAGCAAGACTTGGATGAGCGGCACTTCCGTGGAGTTCCCTTCAAGAATTTGGATGACGTGGAAACACTGTTCAACCTCAATATCTTTGTATACCGATTACGATGCGAGGAGGATACATTTGTGGCTGAATTGGTTCGTCGTTCAACAGAACGGTATGCTTCTACAATGAAAGTGAATGTGTTCGACGACAATGGCGTCAGTCATTTTTCGCTGATCTACAGTATGAGCCAGTACGCTCAGTCTTACAGTTGTGCCCAATGCCATCGGGTGTTCAAACAGTCTCACGACTTACATCGCCACGAGAAAATCTGTACGAACGTTGTGAAGCGAGTATATCCGGGTGGTGTGTATCATAATACGCCTACTATTTTCCAGGAATTGGCCGATGAGGGTCTGATCATACCGGAGGCGGACCGTTATTTTCCCTACCGGGCGTCTTACGATTTGAGGCCCTGTTGGAGCCCATGGACATGTTTTCAGCGAAAACGCAGTGGACGCAGCGCCATATTCCCCTGAGTGTGAGTATTTCGAGCAACGTACCTGGCTATGACGCTGCACCGGTGTGTTTCGTGTCCACTGGGGATTCCCATGAGTTGATCAGCCGCATGATGGCGTATTTAGAGGAAGTCAGTGCGGCTAGTACAGAATTGTTGGTGTCCAAGTTCCAGGACGTACTGGACCAACTGGACGATCGGATTCCTATACTGGGTGTAGCGTTTAGTGACGATGAAGAGTCCGAGTCCGAGTCGGAGTCCGAGTCGCAGCCCCTGCAGTCGCAGGATGTGCCTTTACCGAAACCGTATGCGGAGAAATTGAAAGTGCGCTTCCTACAATATCTAGGCCAGTTACAGGTGCTAGGTTTCAACTCGGGGCTATATGACTTGAACATGGTGAAGGAATTTCTTTACCCCTACTTTGCCCAGGCGAATACCATCAAGTCCGTCATCAAGAAGATCAATAATCATATGGCCCTCACTACCACATCACTCCGTTTCCTGGATGTACGGAACTACTTAGCTCCTAATTATAGCTATGATCAGTGGGTGAAGGCGTATGACTGTGCACACACCAAAGGGAGGTTCCCTTACACGTATATATCGACGCTCGACTGTTTGGAGGAAACACAGTTGCCACCCCGGAATGCCTTCTTTTATGATTTGAAGCAAGTGGAATGTCCCGAAGACACGTACCGGGAACTACAGCAGGTATGGAACGATCAACATATGCACACCTTGCGAGATTTCCTGATATGGTATTATAACCTAGATGTGGTTCCTTTCCTGGAAGCGGCCGAGAAAATGGTTCAACTCTTTCGTCGTGAGATGCACGTCGATATCTTCAAGGAGTGCTTGAGTTTACTGGGTCTGGCGCTTCGCCATCTTTTTCAAGCGTGTCCTACGTACTTCTCGCTGATACAGCAAAAAGATGCAGACATGCATGATTGTCTAAAGCAGAACATTGTTGGCGGACCGAGTCTTATTTTTCACCGTTACCACGAGAAGGACGTCACTACTCTCCCCAGTGGAAAACCCTGTGCTAAGATCATCGGATTCGATGCCAATGCCTTGTACCTGTGGTTGCTGGCCCAACCTATGCCCAGTGGCCATTATACACGTTGGTTGGCGGAAGGTCGGCATTTTACACCGCAACGCACGCCCTACAAGTATCTGGCTGATCAGTGGTTGGATTGGGAAGCCTATCGACGGGGAATTACTATACGACACCAAACCAACGCCACAGAGAAGCGCATAGGAGATCGTCGACTCCCCGTCGATGGGTTTGCCCTGGTGGGTAGAACACCCACCGTATTCCAATTTTACGGTTGCTATTTGGCACGGTCACGGATGTCATTTCAGCGCTGGACGCTTCAACGAACGACGTGGAAAAACACCGGAAGAATTACGGGAAGAAGTGGTGGAGAACGGTGATTATGTGAAAGAGAGAGGATACCATCTGATCGAAATGTGGGAGTGTGAATTTCACACCATGTGCCAGGCCCTGCCCCATTTACGGCGTTTCCTAAAAGAGCGCGAGTACCCGTTGAGTTGTCGGCGACTCCTGAGTCTGCCACAGATGTTCGACGCCATTCGTTCGGGGGACCTCTACGGCTTTGTCGAATGTGATTTGCATGTTCCCGACACTCTCAAGCCCCTCTTCGCCCAGTGTCCTCCCATCTTTAAGAACACGCTGGTGGGTCGGACTGATATTGGGGACACCATGAGGGCCTATGCGGAGCAACACGAGTGTTTGCCTCAACCTCGACGGATGTTGATTGGTAGTATGTGGGCCGAGAAAATCTTGCTGGGTACTCCCTTACTGCAGTGGTACATGAACCACGGTTTGGAAATTACCAAGATATACCAAGTGATACAGTACGTACCCCACGCCTGTTTTGCGGAGAATGCCGACATCGTGACGTCGGCCCGTCGTCAAGGTGATCAAGACCCGAGTCAGGCCATCATCGGTGAATCTTGGAAGTTGACGGGCAATGGGTATTATGGAAAAACGGTCACGAACCAGGATAAGCACGTGAACGTGAACATTTGTACTACTGCCCAAGCCCGCAAAAAGTGAATTCTCCTCTGTTTCGGTCCGTGGAGGTCATCGATGACGACACCTATGAAGTCACTTTAGCCAAGAAGACTATCCGTTACAACCTACCCCTGCAGATTGGATGTATGGTATACCAGGTGGCCAAGTTGAGGATGCTGCAGTTTCTGTATGATTTCATGGGTGTGTATTTTAATCCATCAGACTGGCAACTCATGGAGATGGATACGGACTCGGCCTACATGGCCGTCCCTAATGCGGATTGGGAGTCCCTGGTGAAACCGGAGTTACGTACCCAGTATGAAGCGGAGCGGGACCAGTGGCTACCTCGACGTGACCATTACCAGTACGATAAGCGTACGCCGGGCCTCTTCAAGCTGGAGTGGAGTGGGGATGCTATGATTGGTCTCTCCTCCAAGACGTATTACTGTTACGGAGGAGGAGACCAAAATAAGTTTAGCTGCAAAGGGGTGAGCCGGCGCGATCCCAACATCGACAAAGCCTTGTACTTGAACGTGCTGTAAAGCCAGGCCAGTGCGAGTGGTACTAACCGAGGATTTCGGGTGGTGGATCACCAGATGCGGACGTACATTCAGCAACGAGACGCCTTTACTTTCTTTTACCCGAAACGGAAAGTGCTGGCCGATGGTGTGAGCACCACTTACTTGGACTTGTGAACGGAACACACTATAACTGTTGATACACAAAAAAACTGTAAAAGTCAGGATGGCCGAGTGGTCTAAGGCGCCGGTATTAAGTGCTGGTCGGCGAAGAGCTGGCGTAGGTTCGAATCCTACTCCTGACAGAACTTTTTTGGACCTTAACCCTACTATTCTATTTGTACCCTGTATTCTATTTGTACATAGTGTAATCCTTCTTGTTGACTTAAATAAAAAAAGTCAAAACCATCATTTTTGTGTTTTTTCATCAATTTTATTGAACATCAATGAACGTCAGAACAACAACGTCATAACAATAACGTGATAAAAAAACAAGTGGCCTGCGCGCAGTGCATTTAAGTTAACCAGAGAAATGGAGCATGCACATTAAAACGAGAGGCTGTCCAGTCATAGACGAGGACATCACGGTCTTCGGCTTGACAATAATCATCAAACATGTGTACGATGGTTGGCATAGAATGTCCTCTACTCCGGTGAGTGATATAAAACACACAGTACTGTCCGCACACACTACTCAAGGGTCCTTGTAATCTTTGAGTATTCCAACGCCACATTGTAGTAGATACGTCCATGAATTTCACCAAATCGGGATGTAGGGGTGCAAGTCCGTAGGAATCAAAGTATTCGCCTTGGCCTAGGGTGTCCACGTACACAGCTACCCAATGTTCACCGGGTCGAGACCCCGGGTCTGTATTCAGAATGTAGGCTGCTGGGGTGGTGGAGTGGGTGGGAAACACATTGCGTGGAAACACACCTCGAAAGGGGACCTTAGGATCTCGCTGGAGTATGGCCATCAGCTGTTCTGTATCCATGACTCTAGTTGGCGTAGTCACACAGCACGTTTCTTTGCTGATCCACGCTGATGACGTTATCAAACTCGGCGTAGCAAATCACATTAATGGTCTGGGCTAGAGCGGTGGCGAAACGCAGTTCCAACCGTAGGTTTCCTTTCTTCAGCAAGGCCAGTTGATGATCGTGTTCCAAGGTGGGGGTGAGGTCGAAGGCGAACAACGTGTACCCACGGTAAAAGTCTCGTCGAGTGATGGTATTTCCTTCGTCCTGGTTGTTTTGTCCTGTGGCTGTAAACAGGTTCAGGTAGCTCCGCACATAGTTTTGGTTACCAAAATCCGGTTGTAATGGGCGGGCTGGAATTTGAT
>JAVTVY010039290.1:0-16515 GCA_036873755.1 Hanleya hanleyi | reverse complement strand
TTCGTTTTTAGCGCGAGTGATAGCTCACCTGCACGCAAACACTCGCGTAAATTCATGTCACGAGAGTGAGTTTTAGCTCACGTAAACTGTCACATTTTATATCATATTATATTGCAACCACTCGCCTGACTTTCAAATACCCTCTCCTGAATAGTTTGACGTGAGCTATTTTTAGCTCGCGCACTAATTCTAAACACGAAGCCGTGTGTTGAAGAGCTGGTGGACTGATATACATGTATCAATGCTAATTTGAAGTGTGAATGGAGAAGTCGACTTGTGTATGAAGATTTATATACCGGTAGTATAATATACCAACAAGTCAATCTCTTGTCACAAACAAAATTGTAAAATACACCCACCTTGCTAAGTTTGATATATTATGAATCCTCACTATATTTTTTCACCATGCATCAAAGATTTTGCGAAATTCCTTCATCATACCAGGAGATGAACGTCCTATTTAGGACGATGGAATTTCACAAAATCAATGCTTGTTGAAAGAAGAATATAGTGTGACGTTTCATAACATATCAAACTTAATGAGGTGAGTGTATTCATAATTTATGTCGGACGAGATCTGGGACTTCTTGCTTCATAACTTTTTGATATTTTATTACATAAAATAGTGTTACATTTCTTTATTTTTGTAGAATAAACCAATAAACCAAATGTTAATTTGTGAGTCTCTTAGGTATGAATGACGGGTTATCTTGATATATACACTGAATTTCACAGACATTGTGGTACTGGTGATTTGGTGACTTCTGCAGTGGTACCAACCCGGTGGCTTCTACGAAGTGGTGCCGACCTTGTCGCTTCTAGAGAGCGGTACCAAACTGTTGGATTGCATTGTGCAGAGTGGTGAAACACCTACATACAAGTGTCCAGGTGGCCGCAATGTCAGTGAAATACAGTTTGTATCTATGGCAGGCAGTTTTATTTGTGTATCTATCATTTTCTGACCTGTTACACAATTTGACATACATGTAAAATACATCAATGTGGTCAAGATATGACCTATTTACATTACATAATATAGGGGAATTGGCCAAACCTCAGCCCTTCATTTAATAGCACCTTATTCTGCCTAGCAAAGATCATCTATGGTAAGGCCAAGAAAAAAAAAGTTTTGTTTCTGGCCAGTGCGCGATTTGTTTTTAAACTGTTATTTAGTATGGGGAAATGATGGTTCTGTGCAGGACATACTAGGATTTAAATATATCTGTCTTGAATAAGGATCCTCTCAGAGAAAAAAATCTGTGCCTGTTATTAAGTAAATCACTTATTTTAGGGTCATTAACTGGAAACAAAACCCTTCAATGTTTATTGGCCTCAGATCTAAACCATAAGTTACAGTGTTATGTTCAAACGGACCATCAGTCCTGGGAACTCATAATGTGGTACAGTACCAACAAATTCTTGAAAGATAAACCCTATACCAAGCTCTCTGGTTGACAAGTTTCCCTTTATTTTGTTTACGGTAATTCCCCTAATAATTCGATCACCGGAAGTGCAGCAAAAATGGCATATATCTGGCAATACTCTTCATGGCACCAGCTACAAAGTGTCACATTTTGTCATTATATGACTTTTCTTCAATTTGAATGAAGAATTGGGGAATGTTACTTTTTCTCCTTGTTTGAATAACAGAGTTGAAAAGTGAACTTCCTGTTATTGAATTATTAGGGGAATTACCGTACATGCATGTACTATTACATGTACAAGAAGGAAGAAAATGGAACTTGCCAAGCATATGATTATACATGTACATCCTGAATACCCAACAATGCGTCATGGTTTGCCCTATTAAGACCCGACCCATTTCGGACTACGAGGGATATTGGGATAGCGGTACTTAATAGAGATGAAGGACGTAAAATCCTCTAATAATTCAATCACAGAAAGTGAAATTTCAAACTATTAAATCAGGGGGTGTTGAAATTGAAATTGATTAGAACAGGAAGTTGAAAAAGTAGTCCAAACTCGTGCATAAATCCACAATTTATTGGTCACTTTTCGACCTGTTAGAGGTTGATGATCGAATTTATTAGAAAGACTCAATTGAATTTTATCCACAAAATTGGGAGTGCTTGAATTTTAATTGTGTGATTTAATTATTAGAGGTTTTAACATGATCATGAATGAAGACTCCTAGAAATTTGATAACTGCAATGAGGATCATTATATACCAGTTTTCTATTAGAAATCCTATACTTTAGTCAGTATTTCGTCCCTCTCATCCCTCCCCCCACCCCCCACTCCCCAAACAGAATAATAAAAGAGAAAGTTTATCAACCACACCAGCTACATGTATATAGAAGAGGCACAGTGATCAATGTTGTCCCTTTTCGCAAATTCCTGGGAACAGAGCTCACTTTAGCTCAGACTCTCGCACATGCACGCTTCAGTTTCTTTTCGGCACATTCAGCTACCAAATGATTCAGTTCTCCTGCAGAATATCCCAACAGCATCTTTAAATCACACACAAACTTGTAGACGAACCTCTTGCCATGAACCTTGGCGATCATATCTCCGTCATAATAATATCGCAAAGCTCGACTGAGTTTTTCGTAGTTCATGGTGGGTTTGTTCTTCCTACCACCCCACATCTGGGCCACCATTTCAGGGTTTAAGAGTTTAAACTCCCCTTCATCCCCAACCCACATGATCACATCGCAACAATCCTTATCTGTGAGAAGTTCAAGTAAGAACTGCCAAAGCTGGATCTGACCATTGTTTCCTGTTCTGTTACCCGGTCCCGTGATGCGAGCATCATCCCCAGACAGTCGCGGAGCGCGTGGACGAGCAGGAGACCGACTGTACATGCGCGACTGACCGGCGACACCATCTGACGTAGACACAGTGATGGTGGTGATGGCATGAGGTGTGGTGGGTTGTACTACAGCGATGAATTTACACTTCCTGAGTAGTTCCAGATGTGTCCAGAAGATGTCGCCGGGATCTTTAGGAATGAAGTTGGTAAACTCTGGGTGAGTCAGTTCACAAAGCTGCTTTCCAGTCATCAAAAAATTGTTAATATTTACCGACTCCAATTTGAACTCTTTAACAGCCCACTGAATCCAGTGGCGAACATGGGCCTCATTCCACTGCATGGGATTATAAGGGATTTTCAGTCTCTCTTGTTCTCTCCTGAAGTGTTGATCTACGATCCAGCGAGTCACATGCTCAGATTCCTCGGGGAATGGAAGGACAACTTTGCTCGGTGTCGGCCCGGCTACAGCCAAGGGGGCTATTTCTGTCTCAGACGCGGCGACCGGTTCTTCCTCCAACATGGCTTCCACTTCTTCTGCGGGTTTCAGTATGTCCACGATGTTGATCTTGAGCTTGCCAGGCTGCGACTTAACCTCCACATTAATCTGTACCATACCTTCTCCCTGCACACATTGCTCGACAAGACTCTTGTTGGCATCCAGTAAAAGATTATCCTGTAGATAGAAGTCATGACCACCAAGTGAACACTGTAGGCGCACCTCAAGGAGCCGTTTTAACGTAGATAAAGGTTCCGCTATATTCATGTGCTGTATAATAAGATTCTGATACTGAGGTGGAGCCTGTTGTTCTCCTATAATTTCTCCATCAATACTTTGGATAGTACCAATGTCAACCCCGTCCCCTTCCTCGTCAGGTAAATTGACCACTGCCTCCTCAGTGACAGACTCTTCGGTTATACAGCCTTCATCCACCTGTTCTGTTTCTACGGTCTCTGTGACAATTTGAAACTCTTCAATATGTAAGCTTTTGTCCCCATCGTCTTCAGCGTCCATAAGTTGCGAAGACATCCCAACTCGATTCATCATTAGCTTGTTGTTGTTGTTGTTGCAACAGTATCTTCCAAATAATTTAACAAATCGCTGTAGAACCTTCTGACAGCGTACTCAATGTCTAATTGTTTGATTTTTCTGCTCAGTTGTTACAAAACTTTCAGAAAAGAAATAGATACGGTGTTAAACTCCTCATATACAGATGTAAGCGCCAAATTAGCGTGTTTATAGGAGCACACACAGCAAGCACAATGTGAAAACGGAAGCGGACGCGATATTACAGGGGGAATATTCGGCTTGACTCGGTATTTTCCGGTAAGTATCACATATACCTCGGCATTCGTGCTCACTCGTCAACGTTTGAGGTATATTTTTGTTCCGGTTTTGGAGCATTCTCCCAACGTCAGAGTTTATAACCTCCAAACCGTCGGTAACAGACATGTATGACAATAGGGGATATACAATATGATGCCATGAGAATGTTTTTGGGTATGCGGACGTCCTCATGGCGCCCACGTTGGAGCGAGTAAAATACAAAGTTTACAAGACCTCAGTGACGTTTTAACAGTTTCCTCCAATCAAAAGACATATTTCAAGGTCAAACGAAAACGAAAACCTGGCACTCGCCCCATTCATTCCTTGCGCTCGTGAAGTATTCCACACCCGCGTACAAGTACAACGTCTCATGTGCTTGGACAATTTTCACCCCACTTCGAGGACAGAGTATGGTACCGGTAGATAATTAAAAACTGTAGTAACTCGGCTTGATATTAAAGGAAATGACTTTAATTGAGCCAAAGATGAAAGAGAAATGCACTTAGGAAAAAAAACACAAAAAAAAACAAACAAACAAACACACACACAATCGATTTATATATATATATTTATTTATTAATTTTCATAATTTATTGAAAACATTCATACGCAGACATCGACCATCCAATATCCCACAGGTCAGGCAACGACCATCCAATATCCCAAAGGTGACCCAACTGGGCCTCCCTTGTCAACGAGACTTCAAATACGCTACAAATACGCGAGTGGTCGCTATGGTGTAGGCCCAATCGGAAACCCATGCATGGACATTTGCGGTATGGAGTGCGGCATCTTGTTGGGTTTTTTTTGTGTTTCACCACATGAAAGACGATGGCAGGGGTCTCGAATCCATGGAGTGACTTGTTGAAAAGTTCTGATTGCGCATGCGTCGTCCATAGGCAGGCCTGTGAGGGATGTTTTGGGGACGAGGTGGACCTTTTTTATTGGTCCGATTAGGCCTCGGGAGGTTTCATAGTGAAGCACTCGTAGAGGAGAGTTCGACTGGATGGGTGTGACGTGGAACTGTCATTCTGCGCATGCGCAGTAGAAAAAGAGTATAGGATTAGACGTTTTGGGGTCGAGGGGGGCCACTATTGGTCCGATTGGGCCGTGGAAGGTGTCAATGTATAGCACTCGTGAAGGAGCGTCCCGGCTGGAGTTTGGGTATACTTGGAATTTGATAAAAATCCACATCACTGAACTGGAGTTCACAATTTCTCGCTTTTTCTACATTTTTTTTGGCCTAGGTGACTTAGACATTTTTCTGACCTTTTGACTCCAAAATAAATAGGTAATTCTCTGTCCCATATGCAAGTTTTGAACCAATTATGGACTTCGAACAGGAGATTTTTCATTTTTCAGGTTCTCTGGCTTGAGTGAACTTGACCTTTGACCTTCGACTTAGACATAAAATAACTTTCTTCTTTGACCCATCGACACTATGTACCCAATGTTTGGTACCAATTCATAAACTAGAACTGGAGATTTCCCTCTCTTTTTTTGCAGATTTTCCGGCTCAAGTGGCATTGACCTTTGACCTAGTGACCTCAAAATCAATAGACCGAAAGCTATACCCCAATTATACATTCAGTTAATATTTGGAATGAACTGAATCAATAGTTTTCCAGCTATTGTATTAACGGGAAAACGTGATGGACACACATACACACTGACACACAAAGAGTGATTCTATATTTCCCGACCGGGGTCCGGCTGGGGATAATGAAGCCATTCCGCAACATCCCCCTCAGAACACCCCAAATGTTATGTCTGCTGGGTTTAGGCACAAATATACAACCCCTAACGATTGCCTTAACATGAAATCGTAGAAAATTCTGGTATTTAATTAGCTAATTAGGCTAATTAATATTCACGGAATGCAGTCATTCTGAAACATCCCCCTCAGAACATCCAATATGTTATGTTAGCCAAGTATGGACACAATCGGTGAGGAATTTATCAATACAGCACTCTTAACATTTGCCTTAACATGAAATTGTAGTATGTTAGCTCAATCAGTTAATTAAGCTATCTGAATGCACATCTTTTTGAACATCCCCCTCTCAACATTTCGTCATCGATTTCTCAATAGCCAATGAAAAGCCTCGTTACATATCCAAATAGGCGGGGTTAGATATTACCCACAATGCAATTATTGCACATGTATTTTACATCTGCTTCAAATACAAATAAAAAACATCGCATACCGTAACAAAAATTAAAGAATGAAATAAAAAAAATGTAACTGAACAAAAACGGTTCCGAATGCACAAATTTTAAGTTATTGCATATCAATATAGATTCCAACATATATATTTGTAATTATTGAATATAAATTTAATCAGAATTGAATGAATATATGTTGGATTGAATGAAAAAATATATTATTGAAAATTGCAACGCTTGGCCTGCCATACCCAGTGACCAATTTTCAGATACTATCGGAGGGTGCCTAGTTCACAAAACATACTGAAGTTTCAGAAACTTTCTATGTACAGAAATCAATTAACGAAGAAAAACGGATGCCAGACAATGTTGTAGCATGGGAATCGGTATTCTAGTTGCGCTGGTCGTTGACAGCAGATGGAACAGCTGATCTATTGTTCTACCTTCTCGTTTTGCCGTGAAACTCTTAAAGAATGGAAAATCCAGTGGAAATGATTCAATTAGTAACGAAATGGTAAAAGCCGCATACCCATTAATTAAGAACATTCTATTAGTACTCTTTAAAAGAATCCTGCTCTCTGGTCATTTCCCTCAGGCATGGTCAACTGGTCTGATTGTTTCAATACACAAAAGCGGTAGTTCATCAGATACCAATAATTTCCGGGGTATAACACTCAACAGCTGCCTAGGGAAGCTATTCTGTTCTATTCTCAACACGAGAATTATCAATTTTGCAGAAGAAAATGATCTGATATCAAAGTCTCAAATAGGATTTAAGAAAGGCTGTAGAACAACGGATCATATCTTTGTTATGAAAACTTTAATTGATAAGTATACAGGTAGGAAAAACAAATTATATGCTAGCTTTGTCGATTTTTCCAAAGCTTTTGATTCGGTTTGGCATGACGCCTTATTCCTTAAAGTGCAGAAAGCTGGTATAACTGGCAACATTTATAGCATTATTAAGTCCATGTATACATGTAGTAATGCTAGAGTTAAGTCCTTAACCTGTCTAAGCGACAGTTTTCCTATTACACGTGGTGTCCATCAGGGCAACATGTTAAGCCCAATACTGTTTAATATATATATTAATGATTTATTGACTGAATTGGACACTGACAAGTCCCCAGTCCTGTGGGATGAACCTATGGTTGGCCATCCCTGCCAGAATTCGTCATTTAGAGGCTGCCTCTAAATAATATATACCATGGTATAAAATGCCAAGCCTGCCATAATTCGTATTTAGAGGCTGCCTCTAATTATTTTGTACCATGGTATAAAATGCCGAGCCTGCCATAATTCCTATTTAGAGGATGCCTGTAAATCGCCAAGCCTGCCACAATTCGTATTTAGAGGCTGCCTGTAAATAATATATACCATGGTATAAAATGCCGAGCCTGCCATAATTCGTATTTAGAGGCTGCCTCTAATTATTTTGTACCATGGTATAAAATCGCCAAGCCTGCCATAATTCCTATTTAGAGGATGCCTCTAATTCATTTTAGCCGTAAGTCATAAACAACTCGATGCCATATCAAGAATATTAAATTTGACCAATGAGTAAACTTGTAACAAGCGTAGAGATATGGCACCAAATTTGTGAAAGCGCATATCATTGGTGGAAGTAATAAGAAGGCGAAAATTTACGACTTACGGCTAAAATGAATTAGAGGCATCCTCTAAATAGGAATTATGGCAGGCTTGGCGATTTTATACCATGGTACAAAATAATTAGAGGCAGCCTCTAAATACGAATTATGGCAGGCTCGGCATTTTATACCATGGTACAAAATAATTAGAGGCAGCCTCTAAATACGAATTGTGGCAGGCTTGGCGATTTAGAGGCATCCTCTAAATAGGAATTATGGCAGGCTCGGCATTTTATACCATGGTACAAAATAATTAGAGGCAGCCTCTAAATACGAATTATGGCAGGCTTGGCATTTTATACCATGGTATATATTATTTAGAGGCAGCCTCTAAATAACGAATTCTGGCAGGGATGGCCAACCATATGAACCTGTACATAGTTTGGCCTATGCCGATGATATTGTCTTGTTGTCGCTAGATAAAGAAGATCTACAAAGAAAACTTAACAAATTAGGTATGTTTATTAACAAATGGGACCTATCTGTTAACTTAGGCAAGACCAAAGTGGTAGCTTTTGAGACTAATAAGCCAATTAACCATTATTTCAGTATAAATGGATTGGTGAACAGGTCAAATGTGTTAACAGATACAAATACCTTGGGGTTATATTACATAGTGATGGCCACTTTAACCAAGCCATTACAAACTTATCTTGTACAGCTAGAAAAGCTATTTTTGCTCTGAGAAATGCTGTTAACCCGAATGAAATTAATATAGGTCTATCATGTAAACTGTTTGATTGTATAATACAACCCATTTTACTGTATGGTTCAGAAGTGTGGGCAGGTTACATAGATAAAGATAAAGAAATTACAGATATTTTGCTCAAGGTTAATGAGGTGGAAGCTGTCCACATGAAATATTGTAAACAGATACTTGGAGTACACTCCAGATCTGTCAACATGGCGGTACTTGGTGAACTAGGAAGAACTCCTCTGAAGGTTGCTGCAATTGTTAATAGTATCAGCTTCTTTCTACATATTGTATCATCCAGTAACAGTACTTTGATCCATAAGGCCTACCTCGAACAAACTGAAGCTGCTAGAAGCCCAAACTGTTGTAACTGGGTTACCTTCATCAGAAAAACTCTCTCTGTGACTGGTTGTGCATATCTGTGGGAGAACCAAGGTTGTAATTCCCCAAAATCAACCCTAAACTTTATTCGGAAAACTTTAACTAATATATTTGTTACACTCTGGAAAAGTAAGATCTCTGAATGTAATAAACTGGAGACTTACAGTACTTTCAAGGAAACACTCGGAGGTGGGGATGCAATTTTTTCTATACCAAATAGACACCATCGTGTAGCCCTGACACGGTTCAGAATTAGTGCCCACAAATTGAAAATTGAAAAGGGGCGCTATCATAATATACCTCGTGAACAACGGCTCTGTCTCACCTGTAAGGTTGTTGAAGATGAGAAGCACTTTCTCCTGCAATGCACGAGATTACAACCCCAGAGAGATAAACTCTTTAACTGTATCGGACCATATTTATTAAATTTATTTGATGATACTATTTCCCTATTTAGATGGATAATGAGTACAACCATCCAAGCAGTAGTAAACAGTGTAGCGAGATATGTATACGAATGCTTTGAGTATTTGAAAGACTCGTAGTCCATACATGTATATGTTTATCTACTATGTCTCCCCTGTGGCCAAATGATAGGCCATCTACCCTCGACCACTCATAGGTATATCCTGGAAATCTTTATATATTTATTTGAAATATTTATTTGTTTTAACATGCTGTGCCATTAGCCTTCGGGCATAAGGAGCAAATAAAGTCTTATCTTATCTTTAATGAGAGTTGTCTGGAAGATATAGATAGATGGAACTGAGGTGCGTGCATGGAATTGTTTCCTAGGCCTGTATTCGAAAGCAGGTAAACCACCGTAAACTTCTACCTTGCTGTCGCCTGTTTACTCCTTCGTGTCCGAGGAAATGTTAGAGTAGCGGAAATATCCGAATTAGAGTTCCGGAGCAGTCCGAGGTTAGAGGACGTGAGCATTCGTCGAGGAAGACCATTTGACACCCGGAAGAAGAATTAAATTAATTAGTTTCGTGTTGTTTGGCAGGATTTGTTGCTGACAGGAAGAACTGGTCATAATTAATATCATGATGAAGCTAGAGACTTTATCGTTGTTGGTTGTAGCTGTCATCGGTCTTTCACTGGGACAAAATAATTCAACATCAACAACAACAACAACACCCACCCCGACCACAACGACCATCAGCCCACAAGAAGGTAATGGAACTGATCAAACAACATAAATCAAGTAATGGTTAAGTATTATGGCGTAACTTAATACAGTAACCTTAGAGGATTTATGGATTCTTGGAATCCCCATAATGGGCTAGACCAAACAACAATGACTCATTCTCATGTGCTCTGCATGATGACCTTCTCATGTTGTTGTTGTAAGTTAAACATGATTGAGATTGCCTGTACCTGTCACAATGTTTAGACCTTTGGACTGGAATTTGTGAATAAACCATCCAATCTTTATGAAAAGTGTATGCCTGAAGATAATGACAATGCATGTTCAGTGCAATTACTGTCTCCATAATAATATATCCTAGTTCAATCTTGAACGTCGCTCGACTGGGCTTACTCCGTTCAACTCAGCCTATCATGTAACAATGGCGCAGATTCCCCACAGATTCTATGGGGGCGCTGTAGACTCGATTTTCTCAAAGTTCGTCCGGCTTTTAGCTCTGCTGTGGCTAGATAAACATCTTACAAATATTCTACGACATTAACTTCAGAAAATCTTTGCAAAATAAAGACTGCGCGTGCAAATTACGTTCCTAATTTACGCGCGGTTACATGTTTTCAAAAAGTGGTATCGTGCACGGAAACGGACTGAATTGAATCTGCCCAAAAGAATTAGATTCCAGCGGACAAGAAACCGCGATGGAAATATAGATATAAATATATATATAAGTTCTCTTCCCACTCTCTCACCAAAAAAAGTAGTGGCGTTAATGAGCAAACGCTGCATTGACAGATTTAACAATATTATATGATTTAAACATTTATTCACATACTGAACACAGCTATTTTCATATATTAAGGAGGGCAATATTCTGGAATCAAAGCAAGTGATATTTTATCTGATCTCAATTCGTAGAATTTGCTTTTATTTCCATCGCGGTTTCTTGTCCCTGGAATGCATGCTTTTGAGCGGATTCAATTCAGTCCGTTTCCATGCACGATACCACTTTTTGAAAACATGTAACCACGCATAAATTTTGAACGTTTTTTGCACGCGCAGTCTACCGTAGTTTGGATTTCACTGATGTTGGTCGTCTAAGGTAAGATTTGTCTTTATTTCGCAAAGATTTTCTGAAGTTAACGGTCGTAGAATATTTGTAAGATGTTTATCTAGCCACAGCAGAGCTAAAAGCCGGACGAACTCCGAGAAAATCGAGTCTACAGCGCCCCCATAGAATCTGGGGAATCTGCGCCATTGTTACGTGATAGGCTGAGTTGAACGGAGTAAGCCCAGTCAAGTGACGTTCAAGATAGAACTAAATATATCCTAGTTAAGTTTACATGGCTTTGTTCGTTTCTACTACGCCATGAACCTTACTGAACTTAAATTACACTCCGTGAAAACACGGCTCCATGGGTCGCACGGCTTTATCCGGCAATAAAACAACCCCTCCCCCCTCTCTGTCCACTGCTTTTATCAAGTTTGGCAAATAGTTTCATTGCCGTTAAGAGCTGAAACCTCTGCAATCTGTCTTCAAACATCGACAGTGAAAAGTATTGAGAGCAAATTGTTTTTTTTCACAGACATGCCATGAAAATGGAAAAAGTTACCTTTCATGGGTGAAAATATGCTATATATATGTGTAAAAATAATTATCATAATCAACCAATCCACTACAACAAATTGCATTTCAAAGTGGAGAATTGATTGAGCACAGATAAAAATTTTGCTTGATGACATGTTGATAATTTGGACATTGTTGTAGCTCTTGATTAATCAAATAAGAAGATGTTAAGTGTTTTCTTTCAAATTTTTTGTACACATCACTTTGAACAAGGCCACCCCCCATTATCTGCAGCTGCTGGTATGTTTTTGCTGGATTGATGATGTTAAACCGAGAACACTCTTCTAAAACGAGGTCGTCACCTAATTGTTCTCTGCAATCCACCATGGTATCTGGTCAATGTTTCACAGCTATACTGCAGTTGATAATATTTTTTTTCTTTCTTTTTTTCCCTGTGGTACCGAGGACATGCCTCCAATCATATGAAATCTGTAATATTGTAATCCTGGAAAAGTCGTATACTTTTGCAATCGGATTATCCGTATAATTTATGGATATTCCACCTTATTTACTTTTTCTTGCAGAATGTATGAGGAACAATGCCTCGTGTGATACATGTTTGAAATTTGCCCATGTAAGTAGAACATTGTTAGTTTTACCATCAATGCACAAGCAATAATGACAAATCCATGGAAAAATTGTAACAATTCTATGGTATTCCATAGCAAAAATCACTAAACAAATTCAAGTCTATGACATAGTCCATGACACAACCATGAAAAAATCTATGACTAACCCTTGACTGACATATATTATATATCCTTGAAATATCCTAGTCGGCTGGCCCAACTGCGAAACTGTGCTTTAAAAATGTCCCAATGGTATTTTTTGTTGGAAGCGGGCATTCATGCCAGTGCCTTGCTGTATAATCTAGGGGTGGATGCCCAGCTCAAATTTGCGTTTTTTTGGACACAGTGGTCAGTTTTGAAACTGGTCATTTTTCATTTACGGTTCTGATTGAATCTAGAACAACCGGCTTTTCTTAAAATGTAATACACTTGGGTATATGTTTCTTATCAACGACACCATAGTCAAATATATAATATTTTGAAAATTATATGCAAATACATAAAGATTCCAAAGATAAAATAAAAAACACAGTTTTCCCCGAATTACATGAACAGACTCTAGCATGTACAGTTTAACATGTTTAGCACATCAATTTTCAAAGAATAGCTTGTGCTAGGGAGCTGAAACTTTCCACAATATATCTTGGGGTCAAAGCTTAACGGAAAGTGTAAAACAATTCAAGATGGCCGTCTTGAAGATGTCACATTGATGTCATATTCTAAAAATTAACTTTTTTACGATTTTTAAGTCAGATTTTCAAATTTTTGTATTTTTGCAATTTTCTCTGCAAAAATAGGCAAAATATTGGAAATAATTATCTTGTGTGAAGTAAAATAATTTTGGGCACTTTTAAGCGCAAAAGGCAGAAAATTTGAAGAAAAATATCAAAATGCAATTATTTTAGTCACAACCTAGACCGCCATTTTGAATTTACCCTTGATTTTCTGCTCAGAAGGTTATGCAAATAAGCGGATAAAGGACCAGCTTTGATAAGCTATGCAGACACGAAGTTTAAGCTGCCAATATTTTGCCAATTCAGAGATAGTAGACGGCCGGCCAAGAACAGCCAAAAATGCTTCAAAAAAGTTTTGATGGCATGGGTGCTCAGGTTAAATTGGTTCTTTGTGTCGTAGGGATAAATGTAGGAAGGGATACCACCCTGATGATTTTGGGCATTCAAGGTCATTTTGGGGTCAGATGAGTTCCAAAATGGGTAAAATTGGGTTATAAATTAATATCCACAGTAAGAATCGTTACGAATGGGTATAAAGGCTGAGTTGGTTGTATGTAGTTTAGGGTTGAAGTTAGACATAGTAACCATTAATGTTGTCTGTCGAGGATTTTACAAATAGATTCAGCAATTGACCTGAGATGACCAGCTACAGTGTCAAACAGCTCATTTCTAAGAAATCAGGGGTTCATAGACGTCAAAATATTCAGTTTTTCTTCTCGCTAAATTGAGTTTTGTCCAATCAATATTCAGTTCTTCTACATGTAGCATTTTACCCCTTTCGTGTGTAATATTCTAATACATTAGCAGTAGCATTCTTGGCTTGTCTATTAAGTTTTTGAGTGAATTTTACAGCCTATTAACGGTAGTAAGATGTGTCACTTCTATGAACCCCTGGAAATGTCTGCTTCAAGCTAAAATAATCCCTGAGAATTACATAGATTACAAGATGAACGATATTCGGATGACTCCATATGTCCGCCATCTTGAATTTCCCAATTATTTTTCTAGTTTATGATTATACGAATAGAGTCAAGCTAGGCCCATAAATAGACAGATCGATATAATTTATGACCAGGCTTGGCTTTGAAAAAATTTCACTTTTAGCTCTATATAAACACATTACCTTATACGAGAATAACATAAAAAAAATAAAAAAAAATTAATCTGAATACTAAGCAAATAGATTCAAAGAAGGAACGGAGTGTTTGGCTATGATGAGAGACCCTTTAATTTTGATAAATTGGCATATATCAACTAAGAATAGTGCCTTGAATTATATGAGCGACATGAAAAAGTATGATTTTCAGATGACCCCATATGGCCGCTATTTTAAATTTGGCCATCAAATCTTGATCTTAGGGATATGTAATTAGATTCAAAATGATTATGTGTGTAAGATATTAGGCTATGGTGAGAGATCTCTCAGTTTTGATGAATTTGCACAATGAGCTAAGAATAATGCCCTGAATGGTAAAAGAGCAACATGAAAAAGTATGATTTTCAGATGACCCCATATGGCCGCCATTTTGAATTTGACCATCAAATCTTGATGTTAGGGATATGTAAATATATTCAAACTAGGTGTGACATGTTAGGCTATGCTTAGAGATCCATTTGTTTTGATAAATTTAAACAATGAGTTAAGAATATTCTCTTAAACTATACGAGCAACAAGAAAATGTATGATTTTCAGATGACCCCATATGGCCGCCATTTTGCATTAGACCATCCAATCTTGATATTAGGGATATGTAATTAGATTCAAAACATGTGTAACATATTAGACTATGGTAAGAGATCTCTCAGTTTGATAAATTTGCACAATGAGCTAAGAATAATGCACTATACTGTAAGAGCAACATGAAAAAGCATGATTTTAAGATGAACCCATATAGCTGCTATTTCGAATTTGACCATCAAATCATGGTCTTAGGGATATGCAAATGGATTTAGGATGAGTTTCATATATTAGGCTGTGCATAGAGATGCCTTGGTTTTGATAAATTTGTTCATTGAGCTAAGAATAATGCATATTATAAGAACAACCTGAAAAGGTGCGATTTAAATGGAGATCGAGAAAAACATGTTTTTATGTTTAATATCTCTATTCCTATGAAGTAGGCTACCATCTGCAAATTGTTCGGTAGTCGGTGAGTGAATACGAATACTTTCATAGGCAATATAAGGAGAACCGTTGACATTAGAACCTTGATTTTTTGCATCAATGTGCAACAGGGAACGGTTACCAGCAAGTTCTGAGCTGACCAAATTCTGATGAAAATTTGATTCATAATTATTTTTTTATTATTTATTGATGGCTCAGCGAGTGCACTGTCATGCCCATCGGGAACCCTTTGCTGTACGTTTCACTGTGACTTTTGAAGGTTCCCTGATATGGCATATCACGTTGGACACACCGGTTTTCGTAAAATCACAGAAGTTAAGCGACTTTGAGCCCTGTCAAGACTTGGATGGGTGACCTCCTGCTATACTGCTGGGCTGATAAGTGTCCAGGCTAATAGGAACTGAGGGCGATAATAGTTGCTACGCTAATGACTCACCAGCGGTGACATCTGAGAAAGTTAATAGTACCCACTGTCAATTAGAGACTGCTATATTAATTCTCTCACGGTAGCACATAGAGCCCCCAAGTCATCTCTCGAGTACACACTTAAATCATATCAAACCCTACTTCGTAGGTCCTGTGACGTTAGTCACACTGCCATGTGTTTTATGATATAAGTTAAAACATGTAATGAGTAATTATGTGCAGTTTATTAACAATATAACAGGGTATGTTACACTATCTTAAAGCCTGACTTTTATAGATTAATAATCCATAAAAACCATGAAAATTTGACTTTTTTGTCCGAATTCAGTCAAAACCAACCACTATGTCCGAAAAACGTAATTTTGAGATGAGCATCCACCCCTGCATTATAGAGTATGATATTCCAGAGACATCTAGCATACTTGCCAGCCTCTGAAAAAATG
Source organism: Hanleya hanleyi (assembly GCA_036873755.1). NCBI lineage: Eukaryota > Metazoa > Mollusca > Polyplacophora > Lepidopleurida > Hanleyidae > Hanleya > Hanleya hanleyi. The sequence continues at coordinate 460 of JAVTVY010039290.1, read as the reverse complement.
AGCTTTTTTGCCTATGTGGCCAGCCGACGGTTGATCAAAATCATGATGTCTCTTGGACAACTCCAAATGTTTCACATGCAAAATAATTCCAGGTAGTTTTCCATCCTGCTGTTCAGTAACGCGTTAGACATCGTTGTTGCAAATCTTCGACAAATCCAAGATGTATCAGCTATACTCTGTACAAATCCTTGAGAACACTGCTGTAACACTGTATATTCAATTTATGAATGAATGAATGAATGAAATTTTATTCACCAATTATAAGAAAAGTAATAAGTACATATCTTAATTATGGTGTTTCATTATGGTGGGAATAAAGCCTGATTGTCTGGTTCTATCCCATAAGAAATAGCTCTGGTTACAATACTAAAAGAGAACTGGTAACAGTGGAATGTACATGCCCTCACGGAAATAGGGCGCAATTAGGGCGCATTTAAGGCGCAAATGGGGCGCATGAATT
>JAVTVY010039289.1:0-16219 GCA_036873755.1 Hanleya hanleyi | reverse complement strand
CGTGTTTCCATCTTAGCTCTGGTTTTTGTGTAATATATTTTGTGAAAACGTTTGGTAAATACCTGTGGTGAAAGTTTGGAATTATTTGTCAGTTTTTTGCTGTTCATGGCGTTTTTCTGGCTTAGTCAGTTTAGCCTGGTTTGGGAAGGCAGAGAGCTGCCATTACTACCGTCTCGGTCTTTGTGACCAAGAGGGTCGGTGTTTTTGTGTCTCTCTTCTCTGTTTGTTCGCTGTCTGTAAATATTTCATATTTTGCTGTTGAATATATATATATCCTTGTTGGCTTGATCTAGTCTGAAGTTGGTTCGTGTTTCGTTCGGCTTGACGTGCGTCGATTTGCACATAATATTTTGCTGGTGTATATATATTTCCTTGTTGACTTGATCTAGTCTGAAGTTGGTTCGTTTTTCGTTCGGTTTGATGTAGGTCGATTTGCACATAATATTTGTGTATATCGAGGTGGGTTGAATACATGTAACATAGCCAAGTTATATAGCTGTGCGTTGTAGGCTTAGCCCGGAGTGTAAAGCTGTGCGCTAGCCGGGGAGGCCCGGATGTAGAGAGATTGGGAGTTGGACGTGTTTTCACTTCGCTCCGGGAAATTTGTCTAATTCTGCGGATTTCAGCTGATCTTAGCTCTGGTTTTTGTGTAATATATTTTGTGAATACGTTTGGTAAATACCTTTGGTGAAAGTTTGGAATTATTTGTCAGTTTTTTGCTGTTAGGGCGTTTTTCTGGCTTAGTCAGTTTAGCCTGGTTTGGGAAGGCAGAGAGCTGCCATTACTACCGTCTCGGTCTTTGTGACCGAGAGGGTCGGTGTGTTTTTTCTCTGTCTCCCTCTTCTCTGTTCGTTCGCTGTCTGTAAATATTTCATATTTTGCTGTTGAATATATATATATCCTTGTTGGCTTGATCTAGTCTGAAGTTGGTTCGTGTTTCGTTCGGCTTGACGTGCGTCGATTTGCACATAATATTTGTGTAAATCTGAAAGGTTGAATACATGTAACAAACGGAAGTTATATAGCTGTGCGTTGTAGGCTTAGCCCTGAGTGTACAGCTGTGCGCTAGCCTTTGTTCTCTGTTCTTTTGTTCCTCGTTGTAACCAGGCAACTCGCTGGGTTTAGGACTAGGCTTTTGTTCTGCCTGGCCCTGAAGTTTCAGTGTATTGTTGTAAAGGTTACAGTGTACGTCTTTGGAGTGAGGCTCCATCGGGGAGTATTCAATGTTTACTCTGGGGGGATTACAACACATATAAGGGAACCCCTCACTGTTGGGGTTTGTCCGTGTCACTATTTGTAGTTTGTAGTGGTATTGATAGTCCCTTTTTTCACTATGGCCTTTGGAAAGTATGATAGGTCACTGAACCTACGACTTCAAGGTCTAGAGAAAGCTAATGCGTTTGATGTATATCACGCATTAAAAGACACTGTTGGATCAGGACCGAAAATCCTTAAAGGTCTAGTACAGGTATCAAATACCCTGTGGAACGTCACACTAGCAAATGAAGTTACCACAACTCGCCTTGTGCTTGAAGGTATTCGTGTTGGAGATCAACGTGGCCATTTTGAGGAAATAGATCCAGGGAAATTGATAGTAAAGATGATAGGACCATGCGATTTCCCAGATTCTGTGATCAGAAGTGCTTTTGAGTTTTATGGTGATGTTCTTTCTGTACAAAATGAGTTCTATTCTTTCGATAGAGAGTTTGAGACGGGAGTTCGAAGAATTTGGATGTCGAAATTCAAACGCACTCTTCCTTCTTCTATATTAATTGGAGGTATGGGACTTCCTGTATGGTATAACGGTCAAGTAAAAACATGTTATACTTGTGGTTCAGAAGATCACATGAACTGGAGGTGTCCTTTGAAAAATAAATGCATGATTTGTCATCAGGAAGGACATCTTAAAAAAACCTGTCCAAAAGCCAAACAGGTTTCTGGAGATACTGTAGCTAACGGCAGAAAGGGTGATTCCGCTGGTCCTCGCCCTGTTCCGCCCGCAAAAGTCCGTGGAAGACTTTCCGCCGAGGCTGTCCAGCACAAACAACAGCAGTATATAGATTTATGGAAGACTCTAGGCCCTGATGGCAAACCTATCAAACGTCATCAGGAGATAGTTGCCGCTGGGAGCAATGAGAAAACCTCAAACCACTACGAGCCTCTCGGTGACGAGGTGAAGGTAGGTTGTGGTTCGGAAGATGAAGATGACAGTGATAGTGAGGTTTGTGATGGTGTAGAGGCCGAGCCAGGTATCATTTCCCGTCGTATACTCCCGAGATTGTATTGTAGTACAGCGACGTACGGCGTTTTCAGTCTGTTTGCGTAATCACTCTGTTTTTGGTGGATTTTTATCAATCATCTCCTCAAATAGGTCAGGTCGCAGTGCACTAATAGAAAACCCTGTTATTGCTGCGTCACCACATACACTACTTCATGTTTGTTTAGGATAGACGGCTGCACAAATTCCTGCTCTACACTCATGAATACCATTTGTCAATGTCAGAGATGGATTATCACACACTGCAATCAGTAATGTTTCTGATTTTAAACCATTTAATTCCAGTCCAGCTTTAAACTGTTGGGGTAAGTCTGATGGCAAATTCCATCCTTTCGGATCAGCATGAAATAGCTTATTTTCTTTGGGGGGAGATAAACGGCAAAAACAAAATGATTTCCATATGAACTAAGTGAAGTGGTAGCATCTGGCATAAAGTAGACTAAAAAATTAAGAGGCGGATTTGCATTATTTGTATATGAAGTTGCAGCGTTCAAATTAGCCAAAGACCAACGGACAATGGTTGGAAGGGGTTTAAGCGCTTTTGCTGGTACAAAGATAAAATTTACATCTTCACACTGCGTAGAAATTCTACCTCCAATATGGCAAACTAAAAAAATGATAACCAACATTGACGTGTAAGTGTTGCTAAGTCATCAACACTGACGGAATCATTATTTAAGCGCATCATTGTTTCAGGGGAATTATTGAATATTATATCGCAGTAAGAATTCAATAAATTTTCTGAAAGGTTTCAGGTTCTATTTTAATGAATGTTTCAGTTAACCATATTTTTTCAGCTGCAACATTTTGCCCTATTTCTTTCAACTTGTGCAAATGGATGGCCTGGCCAATTTGTTGAAGTCTGTATGTTACCCCCAAATTACAATTCTATGCAATAAGCTTGCTTATTTTTTTATTTTTTTTTTTTCAAGTTGCGATAAACGATTGATGGTGGATGTCTCTGATAAGTCAGAATTAGTATAATTAATTAGTGGTCTTACTGCTTTGACTTTGTTCATAAATAGTATTGAATCTAGTAACCTGGTATTCACCTCTGGTCATGCTGGTGGGCTCCACTTCTCCTCCTTCACTTCCTAGGACCATACACCTTGCCGTACTCAAGTAAATCTCTCATACACTTTCTCTTTGTTCAGTGCATTTATGAAAACTTTTCCAACACGACAGATACATGTCGAGAAGCATTTTATACAGAAAAGTATAATGTAAACTAATGGCTACAGGTTCAGAATTTTACATCATGAAGATATCCTAAAGTTCGGTGAAATTAACTGTGCCATTTGAATACATGTAGCTTATTTAACAGATCATCGTCGTCTTTGTCTGTTGCGGACAGAATGGACAAACGTTCACTCTATACGCTTTCCGCTCCTTTGGCATCTTGGCTTTGGTCTGAGAATGTTGATGGGGACTTGGAACTTCCACTGGTATTTCGTTGCAAGGCCTAAGAAAGATTTGTATGATATAACAGACTTAATAACGTCTTCCTGTAATAATTTATCGCTGAATATTAAAAAGACGAAATTTCTGGCCAACATAATATCAAATGACGTTTCCATAGCATTTCTGCTATTATGAATATATGGTATTCCATGATATACCATCATTGTTTATATAGAAGCATGGATAACATTCAGTTCTCGAAATTGAACAATTAACTGTGTTAAGAATAGCTATCCCCTTAGAGGGTCAAAATTGGTCGTTTCTTCATTCAAATATTCACTTTTTCCTCTAACATTTGGTGAAAAAATGAAATAAAAATTGTAAATAGAAGTGCTTCAATATTAGGATTAAAAATTTAGTTTCCGAGGCACTGGAACAATTAAACAGATTGCCTTAGTCTGGACTTGGCTACTATTATTTTTGTCTGTTAAATTTCCCTTTCCAAAACTCATTTCCGCAGTATTATGGTAAGCTAATTATCTAGTCCTACTTATTTACATTAATGTACCCCCTTCTGATAAAAACCATGCAAACATCCTTATTTTTGTTTCTAATTATGACAATGACACTTCACTCAGACACCCGCCGTGAAGTAATCTACACAGGTGTGAACAAGTTTTAGCAGGTTTTTTAAGTTTAAATTGGACTTTAAACCGACTTGATGAAAAAAAACATAAAACAGGGTCTAAATTTGGTTCTAGATTTTTTCACTTTTTTTCCAGAACTGCTTAATGTTCAGTTTTGAATACATTCACGTAATATATATCTGTCTACAATCTTAACTCTGTTTTGTATTTGTTCTCTTGTGGTGAGCTCTCGTAAATTTCTGTTTTCTTTTGAAACATCAACATGCATTGTATTTTTCCTGGGAAAGAACATTTTAATTTGATAGGCCGAAGCTTTCTGTGATTCTGTCAATTTCATCCCTGTCAGATAAGCTAGGTCGCTTAAGTTGTTAAAATGGGCTGTTTGTGTGATACTTGCTATTATTTTTGTGGGCATATATTTTCCAGGAGTCGAGATTTTCAGCAAATATTACACATTTTATTTTCCAATGAGAATGGTACAAGTGCTTTACCTTTGGAGTATTGTTTAGAAATTCTGGTAGTTCTTTATTATACTGTTTTTTGTACCTGAGGCATGCATTACAAAGAAGTCTGGTGCTGTCAGTTTCTGTGTTTGCTGTGGTACTAGATGAAACCTTTGTCCCACTGGTAACTGTTGTTTGCTATGAAACTCAAGTCACACTATTTTTATTGACAAGTTCCTTTCCACAACCACAGCATGAGGATATATCTGCGTCACTGTTAAGTGAAGAAAATAAATTGCCACACTTTGCCCTACAATCATTTGATTTGGCAGAACACTGCAGTTAATGTAACAATATTATTGGGTGGTTTGGCGGATGTAATCATAGACTGTTCATCTATTCATACTATTACCTTGATACTTTGGTTCTAGACTTGAGTGTGTCTCAGAACTTCTCATGATGTCAAAGTTTAATTTATCAAAATAGTGTTTCATATCTAGACCAGTATCCACCTCTGCTATTTCTTCCCATTGCCCAAGTTTGTTGCCCTGTTGAATGTTGAATTATTGGTACGGTATCTCTGAATAGCTTTTGCATTTTGTCATTACAAGCATCACTTTGCAGGATAGTTATATAATATATAGCCCTCACGAGTATGAGGGCTAAAGGACCGCCCCAGTCTCCTCCAGCGAGGGTTTTAGATAATTTTATTACGAATCACCCACCTCTGAAACTGCCGTACATCTAATCTCTATCCCCCCTCCTGCGCACTATTTTAAAATCTTGCGCACTATTGTGAAATAGTAACGCATATAATCGCCGTCTGAATTTTCCAGTCGACAACTTCCACTTTATACGCGCCATGTTCAATTGCAAACGGTCCAGCACACATATACCGTAACGCCACCAACATGGCGCGTAGAGAGTTGAAGTTTTCGACTGGAAAACTTAGACGGAGATTATATGTGTTACTATTTCACAATAGTGCGCAAGATTTTAAAATAGTGCGCAGGAGGGGATAGAGATAGATGTACGGCAGTTTCAGAGTGGGTGATTCGTAATAGAAGTATCTAAAACCCTCGCTGGAGGTGACTGGGGCCGACCTATTGCCCTCATACTCGTGAGGGCTATATGTTATTTAGCTATTTGCAGGAGGGCATTAATCTCAGACATTGCTGTCAAGTCATTGTAACAGAGTCCGCTCCATTTAACTTTTTGCACTACAATAGAATTTGTCCTCTTCGGGAAAAGTTGAAGGAACAGGTTTTTTTCTTTTCTATTAAGACAGACACTTGGACATTTTTTGAGGAACTTCAATATTGACTTGTCAAATTCTAATTCATACTGTTTATATTTTCTCCTACCGGTTGACACACATTTGGAATGTTTGGTTGAAGAATCATTTTCGCAGTCAAGCAGCAACCTTTCTTAATCAAATCCTCGTCGGGAACACTGATTTAAGTTTTCGGATTTCGCACTACCTATATTCAGTTTGTTGTCATTTTGGTTGGGTGTACTGTCCTGTATAATACTGCAGTTCATTACTGGATTTTAACAGAAGTCTTTTTCTACATTCAATGATCCTAGAACAGAATTCCTTAAAGTTATGATTATTTTGCATTTTAGTTTACCCAGTTGTTGAATTGAATATTTAGAATTGTGTTTGATCGTCGCTGTATAGCTGAAATATTGCTGAATGCGACGTTAAACCTTAATGCTATCTCTCTCTCTCTCTCTCTCTCTCTCTCTCTTATTTTCCATTTTGTTCATACTATTGGTGGGGATTTTCTGCAGCATAAGAGACAGATCACTATGGGGTGATGATATCCAGTTTATAATCACTCTCCACAAAAATGATCAATATGTTGAAATGTATTTCAGATATTTGATTTTTGTAAAGCTTGATGTTTTTGGTGGATTTTTATCAATCATCTCCTCAAATAGGTCGGGTCGCAGTGCACAAATAGAAAACCCTGTTATTGCTGCGTCACCACATACACTACTTCATGTTTGTGTAGGATAGACTGTTGCACAAATTCCTGCTCTACACTCATGAATACCATTTGTCAATGTCAGAGATGGATTATCACACACTGCAATCAGTAGTGTTTCTGATTTTAAACCATTTAATTCCAGTTCAGCTTTAAATTGTTGGGGGAAGTCTGATGGCAAATTCCATCCTTTCGGATCAGCATAAAATAGCTTATTTTCTTTGGGGGAAAATAAACGGCAAAAACAAAGTGATTTCCATCTGAACTAAGTGAAGTGGTACCATCTGGCATAAAGCAAGTTAAAAAGTAAAAAATTAGAGGTGGATTTGCATTAGTTGTATATGAAGTTGCAGCGTTCAAATTAGCCAAAGACCGACGGACAATGGTTGGAAGGGGCTTAAGCGCTGTTGCTGGTACAAAGATAAAATTAACATCTTCACACTGCGTAGAAATTCTACCTCCTATATGGCAAACTAAAAAAATGATAACCAACATTGACGTGTAAGTGTTGCTAAGTCATAAACACTGACGGAATAATTATTTAAGCGCATCATTGTTTCAGGGGAATTATTGAATATTATATCGCAGTAAGAATTCAATAAATTTTCTGAAAGGTTTCAGGTTCTATTTTAATGAATGTTTCAGTTAACCATATTTTTTCAGCTGCAACATTTCGCCCTATTTCTTTCAACTTGTGCAAATGGATGGCCTGGCCAATTTGTTGAAGACTGTATGTTACCCCCAGATTATAATTCTATGTAATAAGCTTGTTTATTTTTTTTCAAGTTGCGATAAAGGATTGATGGTGGATGACTGATAAATCAGAATTAGTATAATTAATTAGTGGTCTTACTGCTTTGACTTTGTTCATAAACAGTATTGAATCTAGTAGCCTGGTATTCACCTCTGGTCATGCTGGTGGGCTCCACTCCTCCTCCTTCACTTCTTAGGACCATACACCTTGCCGTATTTAAGTAAATCTCTCATACACTTTCTCTTTGTTCAGTGCATTTATGAAAACTTTTCCAACACAATACATGTCGAGAAGCATTTTATACAGAAAAGTATAATGTAAACTAATGGCTACAGGTTCAGAATTTTACATCATGAAGATATCCTAAAGTTCGGTGAAATTTAACTGTGCCATTTGAATACATGTAGCTTATTTAACAGATCATCGTCGTCTTTGTCTGTTGCGGACAGAATGGACAAACGTTCACTCTATACGTTTTCCGCTGCTTTGGCATCTTGGCTTTGGTCTGAGCATGTTGATGGGGACTTGGAACTTGTACTGGTATTTCGTTGCAAGGCCTAAGAAAGATTTGTATGATATAACAGACTCAATAACGTCTTCCTGTAATAATTTATCGCTGAATATTAAAAAGACGAAATTTCTGGCCAACATATCACATTACATTTCCATAGCATTTCTGCTATTATGAATATATGGTATTTCCATGATATACCATCATGGTTTGTCTAGATTTGTGGATAACATTCAGTTCAATTAACTGTGTTAAGAGTTCTATTTGATAAATATATTATGGACATACAACATGTATTGCTATGTAGTTCAAAGATGCCTCATGAGCATGATACACTTGGGTCCCAGTAAGGTAGGCATACTCTCAATAATTCTTGCTCAGTGGGTAGAGTTTCAATGCTCACAAGGTAGCGCTTTTTCTACGTTGGTAGGCTTAAAACTTTAGGGACTATGGGTGTGAAATATTATCGGGATTACCCGCAAACCGTGCTTATTTCTATGGTGAAAGATAACAGGTTGATAAAGTAATATTTATCCTATGTTCAGACAAAATTTTATACACAATATTATTGTCTGAGGACATTTGTTGAGTATTTTATTGCAACAAACAGAAGGGAAAACCATGATATCGTGTGTTCGTTGTGGAAAATATATGTTACTGATATCCATTATGTCTTTATTGCACCATGTACTCGTCCTGCCTGTGTCTTGTGCACTGTCCTCGGTGTTTTATAGGGTGGATGGAGGGTGTCTGGTTCCATGCTGCTTCAAAGATTTCTTCTTTGAAGTAGCAGGAACACTGGGCTGGGTGGTGCTTAGTTGGTTCGTCGTGATATAGCTGAAATATTGTTGAAAGCGACGTTAAATCCTATTCACTCACTCAAACTATATTAACAAATATATATTTATTATCGATAATATGTCGGTATACATGTCAGCGAATGGGATAAATACCTATTTTCGGACAGCAACTGATCTGTACCCATATCATTTCCCGTCGTATACTTCCGAGATTGAGTAATATTGCTCAGTCGGTAAGATTTGTCGAAGTACAGCGACGTACGGCGTTTTCAGTCTGTTTGCGTAATCACTCTGCACAAAAATGATCAATATGTTGAAATGTATTTCAGATATTTGATTTTTGTAAAGCTTGATGTTTTTGGTGGATTTTTATCAATCATCTCCTCAAATAGGTCAGGTCGCAGTGCACAAATAAAAACCCCTGTTATTGCTGCGTCACCACATACACTACTTCATGTTTGTGTAGGATAGACGGCTTCACAAATTCCTGCTCTACACTCATGAATACCATTTGTCAATGTCAGAGATGGATTATCACACACTACAATCAGTAATGTTTCTGATTTTAAACCATTTAATTCCAGTCCAGCTTTAAATTGTTGGGGGAAGTCTGATGACAAATTCCATCCTTTCGGATCAGCATGAAATAGCTTATTTTCTTTGGGGAAAAATAAACGGCAAAAACAAAATGATTTCCATCTGAACTAAGTGAAGTGGTACCATCTGGCATCAAGCAGACTAAAAAGTAAAAAATGAAGAGGTGGAGTTGCATTAGTTGTATATGAAGTTGCAGCGTTCAAATTAGCCAAAGACCAACGGACAATGGTTGGAAGGGGCTTAAGCGCTGTTGCTGGTACAAAGATAAAATTTACATCTTCACACTGCGTAGAAATTCTACCTCCTATATGGCAAACTAAAAAAATGATAACCAACATTGACGTGTAAGTGTTGCTAAGTCATAAACACTGACGGAATCATTATTTAAGCGCATCATTGTTTCAGGGGAATTATTGAATATTATATCGCAGTAAGAATTCAATAAATTTTCTGAAAGGTTTCAGGTTCTATTTTAATGAATGTTTCAGTTAACCATATTTTTCAGCTGCAACATTTCGCCCTATTTCTTTCAACTTGTGCAAATGGATGGCCTGGCCAATTTGTTGAAGTCTGTATGTTACCCCCAGATTGTAATTCTATGTAATAAGCTTGCTTATTTTTTTTATTTTTTTCAAGTTGCGATAAAGGATTGATGGTGGATGACTCTAATAAGTCAGAATTAGTCTAATTAATTAGTGATCTTACTGCTCATAAATAGTATTGAATCTAGTAACCTGGTATTCACCTCTGGTCATGCTGGTGGTCTCCACTCCTCCTCCTTCACTTCCTAGGACCATACACCTTGCCGTACTTAAGTAAATCTCTCATACACTTTCTCTTTGTTCAGTGCATTTATGAAAACTTTTCCAACACAATACATGTCGAGAAGCATTTTATACAGAAAAGTAAACTAATGGCTACAGGTTCAGAATTTTACATCATGAAGATATCCTAAAGTTCGGTGAAATATAACTGTGCCATTTGAATACATGTAGCTTATTTAACAGATCATCGTCGTCTTTGTCTGTTGCGGACAGAATGGACAAACGTTCACTCTATACGCTTTCCGCTCCTTTGGTATCTTGGCTTTGGTCTGAGCATGTTGATGGGGACTTGGAACTTGTACTGGTATTTCGTTGCAAGGCCTAAGAAAGATTTGTATGATATAACAGACTTAATAACGTCTTCCTGTAATAATTTATCGCTGAATATTAAAAAGACGAAATTTCTGGCCAACATAATATCAAATGACGTTTCCATAGCATTTCTGCTATTATGAATATATGGTATTTCCATGATATACCATCATGGTTTATATAGAAGTATGGATACCACTCAGTTCTCGAAATTTAACAATTAACTGTGTTAAGAGTTCTATTTGATAAATATATTATGGACATACAACATGTATTGGTATGTAGCTCAAAGAGGCGTCATGTGCATGATACACTTAGGTCCCAGTTAGGTAGACATACTCTCAATAATTCTTGCTCAGTGGGTAGAGTTTCAATGCTCACAAGTTAGCGCTTTTTTCTAGGTCGGTAGGCTTAAAACTTCAGTGACAATGGGTGCGAAGTATTATCGGGATTACTCACAAACCGTGCTAATTTGTACGGTGAAAGATAATAGGCTGATAAAGTAATATTTATCTATGTTCAGACAAAATCTTATATGCAATATTATTGTCTGAGGACATTTGTTGAGTATTTTATTGTAACAAACAGAAGAAAAAAACATGTGTTCGTTGTGCCAAATATGTTACTGATATCCATTATTCAAACTATATTAAGAAATATATTAATTATTGATAATATGTCAGTAAACATGTCAGTAAATGGAATAAATACCTATTTTCGGACAGAAACTAATGTGTACCCATGTCATTTCCCGTCGTATGCTCCCTAGATTGAGTAATATTGCTCAGTCGGTAAGATTTATCGAAGTACAGAGTTGTACGGCGTTTTCATTCTGTTTGCAAGACCAGTGGATTGAACTCTGTGGTAGAAGATGAACGTCCGTATAGTGGACCTACATAAACAGTCAACCACGGTGTTGACTCCAGTGAACTCTTAGACAAAATGAAGCTGTGTGCAGCAAGCTGCCTTGTAAACTGGTCCACAGTCTATAGTCTAGCAATAATAACTCAACCCAATGCCTTGCGGTCTCGGTTGTGCAAAAGTCTTTTGTTTGCTGATAGCCAGTCATTCAGATCGGCCCCAAACCAAGTTGTTAAAAAAAATGGTTCAGCACAAATCAACAATTGCAAACTAAAACTATTCAAAATACTGATTATTGTATAGAATTATTATATACAATTAGTATTATTGTTCTATTGAGATACGAAGCATATTTGTATTTGCCGTTTGAGAAGTACCACTTGTCATTCTTTAATGGTGCATGTTGCAAATTTACACCATGAAAATGATACCAGGTGTCACACCTATCACATTCTATTGATGGAGGGTCATTTTTGCATACTTTCAAACAACATGGAAATGTCCATTTACAGTCACTTAACATCGGTCTACTTGAAAACTCTGTTTGTAAGAGATGTATGTTTCGTTTCGTTGAGAAATAATCTATCTTTGAATTATTTGCATTTGTTTTTAATTTGTGCTGAGTCAAATTTGCATGACCTGGATTTCCTTTGGAATTTACACAATTTGTTAGAAAATCTTCATCTTTAGATTCTATGTCAGAAAGTTTCTTTTGAAGAGATATTATCTTAGTTGTTTTACACTCATGTGTGGATCACGGTCATGTTTCTTGAACTGTGCAATTGTAGCAAATTCAACAAGCTTGCCATTAGCTTCAAACCGTTTACTACATAGTATGCTATTTGTGCAGTGGATGTTTAAAATATGGTTGTTGAACTCCTTTGTATGTAAACGGATTTTCACGCTCATCACAAATACACAATTGATATATGATGGGACCTCTCATACACGTAAGTTGTTTTTGAGGACACAATTTGTGAGAATTGGTCTTTTCACCTTGATTGTTGTGGTCGTGAAAGTTCAGAGCTTGACGGGCTTTGTTTTATTGATGAGGGCATACATGTACTGGACTCATCATCATGTAATTCATTATATTCAGCTTCAGTTCTCTTGGTGTTAAGCTGTTGAATTTTCTTTCCTAAAAGCTGCAAAAGCAGACTTAATCATATTTTCAAATCGGACTCCTCTTTTTGCCAACCTGTTTCGTTTACGACCCCCATGTCTTTCTTTAGATTTATCTGGAAATGGTACTTGAGGACTATCCCTTGCAAGCTTGAACTCGAGTGTCGACAACATTTGCTTGCATTTGGGATGGACATGATAGCATTGTTCACTGATTATTTGTTGTGACCTTTTTGATATATCTGATGTACTTGAAGCATTCACCACGTAATTATATTCAATTTCATTTACATTATCATCAGAGGGTCCGGTGCTGATACCTGTTACTCCAATGTAGTGTTGGTTGAGAATCTGCTAATCTACATTCCCAGGAATGTTTTCTGCATCGAAATCTATGCCAAACCACACGTTTAGTCCATGTTTCGTCAAATATGAGTCTGTTATGAGATACAATTTTCAAGTCACGATCAGCGCAATTCAATTCTTGTTTTACATTCTGAATGGGTGTGTTCCTGAAGTTGAATTGAAGTCAGCAGGAGTCAAATGTATGCTTGCACTATACAAAAATGGATCAATCATCCTCTTTACGAAAAAGGCGATAGATCGATTTAACCGTGAATTAAATATAGTTCATCGATGTCACGGAATTTACCCTCAGTCACATGCAGTCAGAATAAGGGGATTTCTTATTTCAATTATGGGAATATTGTACAGAGTTTCAGCGGTAAATGTAGACGATCATGTTGATTGAAACCAGTGTTCCTCTAAGTACGAAATAAATTGATGCTTGGTCTCTTGTAAGAGTAATTCATCAGGAATCTCATTCATAATGAAATGTTAAAAAATTTTAATGAGCGACCTGCGCACGTCAGCTGACCAGCTTCTCATAATAACTTTGAATCCCGTTTCCAGTGATGATTTATCCTCGTGTATATGACGCCTCAATGCTTGTAAACCGTGTAAATGGCACCAGCTGGAGTCCTAGTGACGAAACAGCAGACTTTATTGACATGTCTTTATCATTGGTTTTATTGAATTAGTCAAGCTACATGGTCGAAACTTGAAGTTCTAGATTTTTTCACTATTTTTCCAATGAGAACCACTTAATGGGCATGTGTCCAGTTTTGAATACATTCACGTAATAAATGTTTGTCTACAATTGTAACTTTGTTTTGTATTTGTTCCTTTGTGGTGAACTCTCGTAAATTTCTGTTTTCTTTTGAATCATCCACATGCATTGCATTTTTCCTGTGAATGAACATTTTAATTTGATTGGCCGAAGCTTTCTGTGATGCGCTCATTCTTTCAATTTCATCCCTGTCAGATAAGGTAGGTCGCTTAAGTTGTTGAAATGGGCTGTTTGTGTGATACTTGCTATTATTTTTGTGGGCATATATTCTCCAGGAGTCGAGATTGTCAGCAAATATTACACATTTTATTTTCCAATGAGAATGGTACAAGTGCTTTACCTTTGATGTATTTTTTAGAAATTCTGGTCGTTCTTTATTATACGGTTTCTTGTACCTGAGGCACCCATTACAAAGAAGTCTGGTGCTGTCGGTTTCTGTGTTTGCTGTGGTACTAGATGAATTTTTGTACCACTGGTAACTGTTAGTTGCTTGATATGAAAAACAAGTCACTATTTTTATTGACAAGTTCCTTTCCACAACCAGAGCAAGAAGATATATCTGTGACTGTTTATTGAAGACGATAAATTGCCACACGCTGCCCTACTATAATTTGATTTAGCAGAACACTTTGCAGTTAATGTAACAACTGGTATATTATTGAGTGGTTTGGCAGAGGTAAACATATACTGTTCATTTATTCTATGTGAACGACCCCACTTTGGATTACTTTTTACTGATACTTCAAGTGTCCTACTATGAACTGGATACTTTGGTTCTACACTCCAGTGTGTCTCGTAATTTCTCATGATGTCAAAGTTAAATTTATCAAAATAGTGTTTCATATCTAGACCAGTATCCTCCCCTGCCATTTCTTCTCATTCCCCAACTTGATCAAGTTTATTGCCCTCAGATGTTGAATTATTGGTACCGGTATCTTTAAATAACTTTTGTATTTTGTCAGTACAAGCATCACTCTGCAGGAAAGCATCACTCTGCAGGAAGGCATTAATCACAGACATTGCTGTCAAGTCATTGTAACCGAGTTCGCTACATATAACTTTTTTCACCACACTAGCTCTTTTCTTTTCCCTCAACATAGACACTTGGATATTTTTTGAAGAACTTAAATATTGACGTATCAAGTTCTAGATGATACTGTTCATATTTTCTCTTATTGGTTGACACACATTTGGAATGTTTGGTAGAAGAATCATTTTCGCAGTCAAGCAGGAATCTTTCTTAATGAAATACTCATCAGGAACATTGCTTTCAGTTTTGGTGTTTGCACTACTTGTATTCAGTTGTCATTTTGGTTGGGTGTACTGTCCTGTATAATACTGCAGTCCATTACTGCATTTTCACAGAAGTCTTTTTTTACATCCAATGATCCTGTGAATTACTCTTGCCCCTGCATTCCATTTTGCATTTTGTTCATACTATTGGTGGGGATTTTCTGCAGCAAAATAGACAGATCAATATGATGAATATTTTGAAATGTATTTCAGATATTTGATTTTTGTTAAACTTGATGTTTGTGGTAGATTTTTATCAAGCATCTCCTTAAATAGGTCGGGTCGCAGTGCACAAATTTGAAACCCTATTTTTGCTGCGACACCACATACACTACTTCATGACTGCTGCACATCTTCTAGCTCTACACTCATGAATACCATTTGGCAATGTCAGAGCTGGATTATGACACACTGTAATCTGTAATGTATCTGATGTTAAACCATTTAATTCCAGTCCAGCTCTAAATTGTTGGAGGAAGTCTAATGGCAAATTCCATCCTTTCGGATCAGCATACAGTAGCTTATTTTCTTTGTGGAAAATAAACGGCAAAAACAAAATGATTTCCATCTGAACTAAGTGAAGTGGTACCATCTGGCATGAATAAGACTAAAAAATTAAAAATTAGAGGTGGGTTTGCTTTAGTTGTATATGAAGTTGCGGTGTTCAAATTAGCCAAAGACCGACGGACAGTGGTTGGAAGGGACTTGAGTACTGTTGCTGGTACAAAGATACAATATACATCTTCACACTGCATAGAAATTCTCCCTCCTATATGGCAAACTAAAACAATTGATAACCAGCATTGACGTGTAAGTGTTGCTGAGTCACAAACACTGATGTAATCATTATTTAAGCATATCATTGTTTCAGGGGAATTATTGAATATTATATCGCAGTAAAAATTCAAAAAAAATTCTGAAAGACTGTTTCCGTTAACCATGTTTTTTTCAGCTTTAACATTTCGCCCTATTTCTTTCAACTTGTGAGAATGAATGGCGTCGTCAATTTCTTGAAGACTGTATGTTACCCCAGATCGAAATGACATGTAATAAGCTTGCTTATTTTTTCAAATGTATTTAATTTTTGTTTCATGGAGTGGTGTACCAGCTCTATTGCTCAAGAGTCGAGGAAGGAGCAGGAGTGGTGAACACTTGCTTAAATTTTATGTCTTCGGAGCTTAGCATTGATCGAATCTTTACATTCTTCCACTCCTGCTCCTTCTAATTGGAAGAAATGCCATACTCCTGAATTGTTC
>JAVTVY010039288.1:0-15714 GCA_036873755.1 Hanleya hanleyi | reverse complement strand
TCGGGAGCGACTATTGTATTGTAGTGTATTATTCAACGGCGGATGGAAGATTGCAGGAAGGCTAACATACCGGTAGTGCCCGCCTACGAAGCTGGGTCATCATGACATGAAGGAACCAGACGCATGGCTATATATCGGTTATCCAATTTTGCGCCCCAACAAAAAATGCTGAAACAAAAATAAAATAAATATTAACTGCTCCACCCCTGGCCTATATACAATAAAATGTCACACATATGATGAACAAACATTTAGAAATGCATGTGTTTCACAGTATTTATATTGATATATGTTCATAAAAACGACAAGATTCGAATGACCATCCTAGAAAAGTAAACGCAAATAGATTTGCATATGCTATTAAACGTGTGATCATCCGCATGTGCGAGCACCTTTCATTGGTTTCAAATCTTGCAATTTGCACACGTTTCTATAGTCTAGGAAATATTATCAAATATCCATTTATGATAACCGTGTGTAACATATGCAAATAGTCATATATAACATCTATGTAGTGCACGTTGCAAATATAATGAAATACGAAAATGTCATTACATGTGTTATGTTCA
This sequence comes from Hanleya hanleyi, assembly GCA_036873755.1. Lineage (NCBI taxonomy): Eukaryota > Metazoa > Mollusca > Polyplacophora > Lepidopleurida > Hanleyidae > Hanleya > Hanleya hanleyi. The sequence continues at coordinate 15,145 of JAVTVY010039288.1, read as the reverse complement.
ATTTTATCAACTCGTCATCCATATAGGAAATGTTTCAGAAATATACAGATTTAATAATCCAAGTGAAATGTAGATATAAACCATTGATTTCACCGTACATTACACGTATAAGGAAGACTGTACAAGCATATATCACAAGGTGGTTACATACATCATGTCCATATGACAATGACCTGGCCACTGTATGGCGAAGCTATGGCAAATATTTTTATTTGCTTATATACGAACGGACTGGAATTTATTTTAAATCCGATTATATAAAATCCTTCATCACACGGGTTAAATATAACTAAATTATAACATACTCAATATGCTCAGTATGGTATTCAATTGTTAAGTGAATGCAATCATTTAATTTTTCTCAACCTACTAGTCAAATGTCTGCGAATGCGATCGTTCACCAGGGTATCAAATGTAAGTAAAACTATATATTCAATACGGCGGGTCATCCCCCATTTGCAACTAATCAAATCAATGTACACCCGAAACATTCCACATGGTTATGTCATATAGGTGAAATTAGGGACTCTCCAAGCTGCATTGTACAGTTAAATTATTATAGATATAAACTTATAAATAATTACACCATATCGGAAATGTATTATAAATGAATGCAAATTTCGGACTCTCACATACCTGCACCATATGTTAAATGTACAATTTTCTGTAGTGTAATTTTTTCTCAGTACACCAAATTATTTTGTATACAAGAGCTGGCTTTTGTTTGCCTTTTTATATTTCTTCATCTACCTCTTGTTTGCCTAACTGCCATGGTGGAATTGATAAGAGCTTGTTAGAAAATATTTGACTAAGTTTAATACCATCTGCTACAATGTGTGGTTTCAAACGAATTCAAGACGTGGAATAATGAAGGGTTTCTTTAAATAGAAATCCACGTATTGAGGGTTATATGCAGGATTTGAGCGATTAAATCACAATTTTGTGATATATTGCAGATATAGTTTAATTCTTTTAGGGTTTAGATTTCCAAGGGAAATTCATCTGCTTTGACATATAAGCTTTCTTTAGGGGATGTTCTAAACGCTCCAAGGCACAGTCTTAGACCTTGATGGAGAATAGGATCTAGCTTTGCCAATTTTGACTTGCTTGCACCGTTGTAAACAATATAGCCATAATCAAGCGTAGAACAAACAAGTGATATATAAATTGAGAAGCGTCTGTTGATCTCCTTCCCACTCATAGATGGCAACTACCTTCAACAATAGCTTTCAAGCAATTTATATGTGATAAGAACGTCGATCGGTGATCAAACAATATTCCTAAGAATTTGACTTATTTTACTACCTTGATTTCAGTTCTATCTGATGTACGTACTGGATCTTTGTTCTGGAAATACTTTCTACAAAAGTGTATACAATTTGTCTTAGCTCTGGAGAATTTGAAACCATTTTCTAGACAACATTTCTGAATTCTATTTAGACAAATGTTCTATCAATGATATTATATATGTCGTGCTATGAATTCGGGTTTACTCCACTATCCCCCGTGCAGCACCTGTGTGATAGAATAACTTTTTTGATTCTATTGGTACCTTTTCTTCCTGGATTAAGTATACGGTTATAAAAACTATAATCAATTATATGACCCCACCTCCGAACTAGGAAGTTCACTTTAAAGGCCTGCAGCGACCAGTCCCCTGCCACAAATATTGCGTTGTAGAAAAATGTTATACCCCCATCTGACGTCACACGCACCCTAGAAATGTTCCAGGATGGTTGCTCTAACATAATATTCAATCAGATCTTTTATCTGGTGTGGGTTGAGCAAGATCATTTTTCACAGGCCAGGCTCCTGGACTATTAGTTGTTTAGTATTATTTTATGCGTGGCAGGAGATATCTGTTGGGAATTTAACGGCGTTTTATCACAGAAACTTAATGATAATTTCGTAGAAAACTGGCACTCTAGGTTGCCAAATTCCACTTCAGGCCCAGATTTTATATCAACTTTTGTACTTTCTCTTTTCAGCAATATTTAGACTTGTCGACGCTAAGAAACATAGAATTGCATATACATTTCGTCCCTCCTCATATCGTTAAAGAATTGATGAGTAGATCGCGAAAGCCGACCAAGAAGTAGCCTGAAGATAGAAAATGTCATATTTTTTAAAGACATGGAGGATGAGTTACATTTTATTCTCATTTACCCTCGAAATTCAAATTTACAATATTCAGTATATATATTAATATTTGTGTCCTGTGGCTACTGAACCCTGAATATTAGAGTGCACATTACTATTAAGTGACTCACACTCATCTCTTTCAAATATTTAAGTTAGCACATTAAGGGATAAGGTACATACCCTGTGTTGATTTTATCATTTGTATTGGGTATTTCACTGTCCAAACGATATGGTCAAGTATTTCAGGGTACAGACGTGATCGACCACGTTCGGCATGGTTGAACCCGCATCTTGACCACGACAAATGCTCAACCAGGCAGAGCGTGGTCGGTCACGTCTGTATCATGTATTATATGGTCACAACGACCATGTTCTTCTGACTGTGGAAAATCTTGATATTTTCTCTCCGTGATAGTAATACAATCAAACTGTTCTGTCGGTCCATACTCAACTAGCTTGTCCCAACGTTTGCCCAGGATTCAACTATAGCAACATTTCATTTCTGGGACCATCTCGCTTCTCACATCGGTGGGAAAGATACTCCATCAGAAATGTTTGTATGCTTGCCAACATTTAACCCAACTAAGACCTTTCTACTAACACACACTAATTAGAAATGAAGGTTCCTCATATGGAAACGCACTGTGGGTCTGTCTTAATTTCCTATTTGATTTATTTCTAACCGGAAGATGTCCCTGAATTGTTGCCACAGTTCGGACAGGTGGACATAGTGGATTGTTACTTGTAAACAGGGTGGAGAATGAAGCCCTTGGTCGGCGTCGGACATCAATGTTATTTGCTCTCAATACGAACTTGTATTCAATGCAGTGTGGTCATGTCAATTCAAGATGTCCACATGAATAGCTACAATAAATGCTTGGCCGGGATACAAATCATACAAGTCATATGACTTCTTGTCAGTGCTCCGGCATCGTTTTCCACCAATTTTAATGTCGCGTATAACTTAGCTTAACTTTGCAATTTCTTAAGCTGATGTTTTATTTGTGCTTCGTAGCCAGAATTTTTGTGCGGAGGTAGAATCTGGATTATCGTGGCCGAATTGGGCATTTATATATGCTTTCATAAATGCTGTATGGCCGCTAATTATTATCTTGCCTGGTTGTATTTGGCATATTTCAGGATCATTGTTTTGGTTATTTTCATAATTTTACATCGGAAATTGCGATCATGGTTAATCACCAGAAGTTGCGTTTCTCCTGCCGTTTTGCCTTATATTACGTTCAAAGTGAACCTGATTCACTTCATAGCTAATTATTTTAGGCTCATGCTCAGCTCAATTCGATAATTCTTCCAGGAGAACACCATGGGACGATAAATATGTACAGTATAATACTAGCGTCAGATTCGCATTCCGTGGTCAGTCGTCGTCCATCGTAAATAAGTTCTGAGCCCATAATCGAAAGACTTTATTTCATGAAACAATGCTGCCACAAACTCCAAGTAGGCATACACTGAAATAGATATTACATCAGTTAAATTCCTGCAAAGGAGAACCAGTCAACAGTTTTCAATGTTCATCATGATGTCCGTATCTTTAAATCAGTATTTTAATCCAAAATGGATCCCAAGTCGTTATCTAGAGCATTTAATTCACGCTTTTATTGAGATTGTTCACATGAACACCATGAAGATCCCAGTTACACAATGTTCACACGGCCCATAGCCCCGGGTTAAATTAAACGAAACATATTACCAAAGATCGTGCACATTACGATCGTCTTTGCTATGAGGGTGTGATGTTTTCTCAAAAGTTTATCAACTTTGATCCTTCAAAAAACATATCAAAACACTATTCAAAACAAAAGATTATTCTTCATAAAACATAACACACATACGAACGAATACACGGATTCGGATAATAAAATTAAAGAAAGATTATGATGTGAAAGTACTGCAGAGCCGGCTGATGTGGAGCTCTAATGCGCAGGTACTGCTACCGAAGTCCGAAGGTCGATTGCTAGATCTTAATTCTTCGTGATGGAGGAGAGCTAGAGCCGAAGTCTTACTGACGCCAATCGAATAAAACTGTCGAGTGAAGGTATATGCAGAGAGAACCGGATATATGTCGATCATGACTGTTGGTGTGTTTACACTGTGAACAAGCTACTGACCTTCAAAACCTTTCCCGATTCTTGCTTTGGTGATGATTGTGACACGCAGAGAAAAGATATCAATTTTCCTAACTCAGCCACGCAGGGTCATGAACGGTTGGATACATGATAAAAATGTACTGGAGTAGATTTGAAGTTCATTTTCCAGAGTTAGTGTTCGAACAAGAAATATCTTTACTGCTATACGAGGTTCTACATTTTTTATCTCAAGAAAATTGCTTTAAAATATTGTTTGACAAAGGGCTATTTTATTGCCGAAAATTAAGCATTGGAAATTATTGTAATAATAAAAGCTGTATACTAACATATAATTAAATTTGTATACTAATTTTTCTTGTTTTATCCGATCATTGCAATTCAAATGTCTTCGAAAGTTTTTATTGGTTACACAAAAAAATAGTAACATGACATTAGAATATGGTAATGAATTTATTTCTATCACAATTAATCACCCTATTTAGCAAAAATCTTTATTAGCAACATTCTTAAGGGAGAAAATTCGAAATGTGTACAAAACCCCCAAATTAATAATTTTACACCATTGTGCCCTATACATGTAGATCCTTTTTCACTTCGTGAAGATCGTATCTGTTTACCTGATCTTTTTAACAACTACCGCTTGTCCACTGGACAGTGACTTAGCATCCTGGTACGGCCACGGGACATTATCCTCTGTGATACAGATCTCAGCGAAGATAAGGCTCAGATGCCGGCCGTTTTGGAAATCCAAGATTGCCGGTATTAAATGACAGGTATTACACCTTGTCTATTGTGAAATAGTCTTCGTGCTAAACCCCTGAAATATCAGTATACAAGCAGCGTCTATTCCGTCATTCATAATTCAGCCGTCGTCCATTAAAGAATATCCGCGTCCATAATCCAAAGACCTATTCCATTTTCCATATAACAGTATTAGCACCAAATTCAAAAGACAATCATAGTATACATAAACATAGGCTTGTTTCCTGCAAGAGAGAAGCGGTCAACAGTTTTCAATGATGCCGGCAAGACATCATGATGTTCCAAAAATATCAAATCCGTATCGCTGATCAGTATTCTTAATCCATAATATTCGTTGTAAAGTCGTTAATCTAAAGAATGATGTATCTCCGTCACGCTTTGATTGTGATTGTTCATATGAGCACCATGAGGATCTTGAAGTACATGGGTTTATAGGCCCCTAGCCCCGGGTTAAGCGGAATTAGACACAAGTTACGAAACGTAACTCCATAGATCTTGCACGGTACGTTTGTATCCAGTGTATCAGCTGGAAAATATGTACATATAATGTGCGGTTATTGAAATATCGACTAAAATCAACTTCAGATGGGGGCCATCTTAAAATCCAAGATGGTTGCCACGGTCACATCACTATTTTTGATCAACAAATGATCAACACAAATGTTCCCAAACCGATGAATCAGTGTAGGTTTCTTTGTGCTAATATGGGCTCCTGTAGCCTTTTTGAAAAATGACCGTTGTGACTTAAATACGAAAACGTCGCGGCATAGCCTGGATGTAGCTCCATGCCAAATTTCGAGCTTTTTACATATTGACTGATCTACTGGTGACGTCGACATACAAAGAAGGGCTTTGGAAGGCAATCTGTAACATTACGAACTATGTGCATGTGAACGATGCAGATTTCCGTTGTGGGTGATGCTGATCTGCGATACTGTTCACACACTAATCTTTCACGCGTAGTGTGAGCGCACATTTTGTATTTCTAATAGATTTCCATTTTGTGACGATAGTACTATAACTGACCCATTTTATGATATCTATTCAAAGATTCGAAGGAATACCTCTGGATCGATATTTTTGCAATTTCCGCTATTTCCTCACAAACATTTACCACAGCGTTTAACAACAAAGCCCATTCCGATGCCTCGATATTGACAAGAGATGAGCCTGATAATTTTTCACCCATATTTCTGTCAATATATATCACGTCAACCTTGACTTCAAAGGACACAGTAATACGTTCAACCATTACCATCAAGTTTTTTGATATGAGAATATTTTCTGCTGGACTTAAAATGCTTTTACAACCATGTTACACATTGACGATCTCACAATGGTCACGTAACTCGTCCATTAAATACAACGATCGCTTTGTTATAATCAATAACCTTCTTCAAACATCGATGCAAGATTCACATCATTGTTTCTTTAATTCTTCGTAAACCTAGTGTAGATATTAACACTCATGGACACCATCTATATGACGTATACTACATTATGTTAAAACTTTTCATGGACAATCACCATGTATCTGACGTATGCATCATTATGTTGAAGTTTTTCATGGACAATCCCCATCTATATGACGTGTGCAACATTATGTTGAAATTGTTCATGGACAATCACTATCTATTTGACATATGCAATGTTGTGTTGAAAGAGTTGAAGCTATGTATTGGCACTGCACGAAAACTAGGATTTACACAGTGAATAAATGGCGTGTAAATTTGATGAAAATGTCAAATTTACAATAATTTCAACGAATTTACTTTGTCTGTAAATTGGAAATTTACTTCGAATTTGCTTCGAACTCCAGAGTTTACATGTAGTTTACATGTAACATTAAATGCAAATAAATTCCGCATTTAATAGATGATGTAAACGGAGAGTAAACTGATCGAAGGGATAATATACCAGAATATCGACATTATTTCAACTTGATTAACCACTTTTACAAGCGAATGCAAACGAACATTCTACTGCGGATTTCCAAATTTACAACCATATTAAATTTTTGTAAATTCGATATTTTTCAGATTTACTCCCGAAGTAAATTTATATTAAATTCAGTAGTTTTGGAATTTTCTACTGGATTAATTTCACGTAAATGTGGGAATTTTTAAGCAGTGTAGTTGAAATAAATTGCAATAAATTTGAAATTCCTAGTTTGCTATAGCCATAAAAGTCTCTGAAATTTAGAATTTTCACACTAAATTAGTATAAATTCTGTATTACGTTTAATGAATAACGCCAGTTCTTCCGTATGAAATAGTATATGAAGAATTTATTCAGGACCTCAGATATAATTGTTCGCATATTAAACAATGTTGAATTCGCCATGCAAGGAATTTTATCACGTAAAAGTTATTTGAGTGTGGTTATGAATATTTAGACTAATCATCCATATGGACAATCGACTAAGATGATGAAGTCAGCAATATCATGGTAATTGCATGGAGAGAGTAGAAACTTTGGCTTCCGTGAATCATTAGGTCTGTCTCAAGCATTATGTCGATCGCCAATTATGTATTTAAATAAAAAAAAAACTCGAGACAAACCATTGCCAGAACGTAGTTCTTCGCGGTCGATGATGTATTATTTACACTCACAAATTACATGCCCTTTCATGACATCTAGCAAATACTAACCCTGTAGGTGAAATATCCAACAGCCCTAACGAAACAACCTACCCTATGCCCGGCACAGGGTGAAACACCCTTCCACGACAGCCCTAACGAAACAACCTAACCTATGCCGGGCACAGGGCGAAACACCCTTCCACGACAGCCCTAACAAACCTATCCTTCTATGCAGGGTACAGAGTGAAATACCCTTCCACGGAAGCCCTAACGAAACAGCCTAACCTATGCCGAGCACAGCGTGAAACACCCTTCTACGACAGCCCTAACAAAACTATCCTTTTATGCCGGGCACAGGGCGAAACACCCTTCCACGACAGCCCCGAAACAACCTAACCCATGCCGGGCACAGGGCGAAACACCCTTCCACGACAGCCCTAACAAAGCTATCCTTCTATGCCGGGCACAGAGCGAAACACCCTTCCACGACAACCCTAACAAGACTATCCTTCTATGCCGGGCACAGGGCGAAACACCCTTCCACGACAGCCCTAACGGAACAACCTAACCTATACCGGGCACAGGGCGAAACACCCTTCCACGACAGCCCTAAAAAAACCTATCCTTCTGTGCCGGGTATAGAGTGAAACACCCTTCCACGGCAGCCCTAACGAAACAATCTAACCTATGCCGGGCACAGGGCGAAACACCCTTCCACGACAGCCCTAACAAAACTATCCTTCTATGCCGGGCAAGGGCGAAACACCCTTCCACGACAGCCCTAACGAAACAACCTAACCTATGCCAGGCACAGGGCGAAACACCCTTCCACGACAGCCCTGACAAAGCTATCCTTCTATGCCGGGCATAGGACGAAACGCCCTTCAACAACAGTCCTAACAAACTTACCCTTCTATGCCGGGCACAGTGCGAAACATCCTTCCACGACAGCCCTAACGAAACAACCTAACCTATGCCGGGCACAGGGCGAAACACCCTCCCACGACAACCCTAACAAAGCTATCCTTCTATGCCGGGCACAGGGCGAAACACCCTTCCACGACAGCCCTAACGAAACAACCTAACCTATGCCGGGCACAGGGCGAAACACCCTTCCACGACAGCCCTAACGAAACAATCTAAACTATGCAGGACTCAGGGCGAAACACCCTTCCACGACAGCCCTAAAAAAGCAACTCAACCTATGTCGGGCACAGGGCGAAACACCCTTCCACGACTGCCCTAACGAAACAATCGACCTATGCCGGGCACAGGGCGAAACACCCTTCCACGACAGCCCTAACGAAACAATCCCCTATTCCGGGCACAGGGCCACAGAGCAAAACACCCTTCCACGACAGCTCTAAAGAAACAACCTAACCTACGCCGGGCGCAGGACAAAACACCCTTCCACGACAGCCCTAACAGAGCTATCCACCTATGCCGGGAACAGGCCGAAATACCCCTCCACGACAGACCTAACGAAACAATTCAACTATGCCGAGCCCAGGGCGAAACACCCTTCCAAGACAGCCCTAACAAAACAATCCACCTATGCGCGGCACATTCATAAGATGAAATCTCAGCTCTCTATACAGTACAGAGTATACTGGTATATGTATGACCTAATGATATGAACGATAACGCTGCTTTGGTATGAAAATAACTGCATCTGAAGCCTTGAAAAGTTGATAGATCAGAGTCACACTGTATTTCACTAGAAATCGGATCAAGCGTTAATATTTGTTTTCGGTGTAAAACAGTTCAGTTGAGTTCTAGTCGCATCCCGCATGGCTCTTGAATCAGACCTTGAGAATCATTCATAGCGTCTGCTTTCTGGCGAAAAAGGTTGCCATCCTGCAACAGGTTGATCTCAAACTGTCCCTGCAATTAGACAATAATACACTAATTATCCATTAATTCAATCTCAATATATTGTATCTCTTGGCAAATTTACAGTGAATATAAAACGTGATTATCTGGGTATGTATTCATTTGATATACTTAATTATAATATAATCACCCACATTCTACTGAATATTCACGATAATTGGAGATATAAGTATGCATGTACATGTATATGTTATGTAGGCTTATATATAATAAAAACCTTGCCATTTCTGTGGGATACACACAATATATGGTATATTTCCAAATTTTCCATTCTGCGATAAAAATAAAGTCAAAGTTACCTGCTGTTTCTGAGTCAACTCAATTTAACAAACATGGACGGGCAGCCAATTGTCAAATAACACTGCAACGTCCTTCTGATACGGAAGAGGAACTCATCTGAAATAAAAAGAGATTTATAATATGAAACATCTACACACATATTCATATGTACCATAACACAGAGTTTTAGCGGTCATACAAGGTTCTCTCTGGGCACTCCGGCTTCCTCCACCAACCAAACTGACTGTTACCATATGAGTGAAACAACCTTGATTGTGATATTAAGCCAAATCCCCCCCCCCTCCCTCCCCCACCTCATGCAGTGTGCTGCAGGCCAGATCATACGGTAATTTCCCTAATTATTCTCTGATTAAAATGGCCGATTTTTCCTCTCTCGTGATTTTCTCCGTCCTAATAAAAGGAAAACCCAGCATTTTCAATATACCCGTGAAACAATGAATTCGAACACCCTCATATATGTTACGAAGAAGCACGTATATCCAAGTATATATCAAGCATGCTCAACAGATCCAAACAATATGCCACGTGATGCAAGTGAAGTAACTCGGTTACATCTGGTGATTTTCTTCATTAATTTATATATGTATTGGTAAAATTAATATAATTAGGATTATGACTAATAGCTGAAAATATTTACTTTACCGCCAAAAAAATAGGTCTAAGCAGGGCGGGACAGAACACATGAATACTATATTTCTCGGGCTGTCATCACGCGTATCCACGGGAGCCACACCGTTCATTTCGTCTGCTATTCATTTCGGTCCCAGCCATCAACGCTACACAAAATAAATGAATAAATAAGCATTGTCATATTAGGTAGGAAAGAGAGATCATTTCAACGTCGCGTTCAGTAATATATCAGCTATAGATGGCGAAGAACAATATTAAACTAAGCAACAGATATTTACACAGAAATTTCCCTATCTGGCTCGAGCTCAACATTTATTTTACATATTATAAATCGCACAGATAAATACTGAGAAAGTATTCTTGAAAGAAATGTCATCGCTCTAAATCTTTAAGACACGTATTAGCTATACTATGAATATATTATCACGTACAATATCTTTCTTGTGCAAAAAACAATGCAATAGACAAGATTTTACTTCGAATTAAGAAACAGATTAAATACGAAAATTACAACGTTAAACTTCATGTTGTCAAGCAGCGTGTTACAAGTTTTCAAGGGACGATGTTGATCTACTATGTTAAGAAATTCAGTTGCTAATACTATTAAAGTAAAACGTTTTTACATCGTTAATAGAAGTGAGTTCTTCGATACTATATACTCCTATGACATATCACATTAGAATACTAGATAAAGAAGTATATGTTACTAACTGGAATAAAATAATGGAGCAGGTATACGTATGCTAGAAATTTCACATTCCACGACAGCCCTAACGGAACAACCTAACCTATACCGGGCACAGGGCGAAACACCCTTCCACGACAGCCCTAAAAAACCTATCCTTCTGTGCCGGGTATAGAGTGAAACACCCTTCCACGGCAGCCCTAACGAAACAATCTAACCTATGCCGGGCACAGGGCGAAACACCCTTCCACGACAGCCCTAACAAAACGATCCTTCTATGCCGGGCAAGGGCGAAACACCCTTCCACGACAGCCCTAACGAAACAACCTAACCTATGCCAGGCACAGGGCGAAACACCCTTCCACGACAGCCCTGACAAAGCTATCCTTCTATGCCGGGCATAGGACGAAACGCCCTTCAACAACAGTCCTAACAAACTTACCCTTCTATGCCGGGCACAGTGCGAAACATCCTTCCACGACAGCCCTAACGAAACAGCCTAACCTATGCCGGGCACAGGGCGAAACACCCTCCCACGACAACCCTAACAAAGCTATCCTTCTATGCCGGGCACAGGGCGAAACACCCTTCCACGACAGCCCTAACGAAACAACCTAACCTATGCCGGGCACAGGGCGAAACACCCTTCCACGACAGCCCTAACGAAACAATCTAAACTATGCAGGACTCAGGGCGAAACACCCTTCCACGACAGCCCTAAAAAAGCAACTCAACCTATGTCGGGCACAGGGCGAAACACCCTTCCACGACTGCCCTAACGAAACAATCGACCTATGCCGGGCACAGGGCGAAACACCCTTCCACGACAGCCCTAACGAAACAATCCCCTATTCCGGGCACAGGGCCACAGAGCAAAACACCCTTCCACGACAGCTCTAAAGAAACAACCTAACCTACGCCGGGCGCAGGACAAAACACCCTTCCACGACAGCCCTAACAGAGCTATCCACCTATGCCGGGAACAGGCCGAAATACCCCTCCACGACAGACCTAACGAAACAATTCAACTATGCCGAGCCCAGGGCGAAACACCCTTCCAAGACAGCCCTAACAAAACAATCCACCTATGCGCGGCACATTCATAAGATGAAATCTCAGCTCTCTATACAGTACAGAGTATACTGGTATATGTATGACCTAATGATATGAACGATAACGCTGCTTTGGTATGAAAATAACTGCATCTGAAGCCTTGAAAAGTTGATAGATCAGAGTCACACTGTATTTCACTAGAAATCGGATCAAGCGTTAATATTTGTTTTCGGTGTAAAACAGTTCAGTTGAGTTCTAGTCGCATCCCGCATGGCTCTTGAATCAGACCTTGAGAATCATTCATAGCGTCTGCTTTCTGGTGAAAAAGGTTGCCATCCTGCAACAGGTTGATCTCAAATTGTCCCTGCAATTAGACAATAATACACTAATTATCCATTAATTCAATCTCAATATATTGTATCTCTTGGCAAATTTACAGTGAATATATAGAGGATATTGCACTGTTGAGTTTGAATAGCATAAATATTTGTTCGAGTGAAAGGTGGAAGGATAACCCACGAGACGCGAAGCGTCGAGTGGGTTATCCTTCCACCTTTCACGAGAACAAATATTTATGCTATTCAAACTCAACAGTGCAATATTCTATTTATTATTTATAGAACATTATTTTTTTTATCAATTTTGTAATATTAGACACCGTGGGCTGTCTTTTGAAGTAATTTTCTAACACAAATTAGGTTGGATTTTATTTTGTTTATGCCGCGGAGAAATACAAAGACATTAGCCAATGGGAATGGAAGAGTCCCGTCTGAAGTCACGTGCAACTGTCAATCAAGCGGCGAAAGATCGCGATCGAAGCGAGAAGAAAAAATCTTCTTGAATTTAGAAGAGTTTACAGACTTTCAGTTTACCCGACAGTGAAAGGAAGGCAAGTTCTCACGAAGGACAGTGACACGTGGGCCTGTTGATAGCTGTCTACATCTCGGTTCAGTTGAATTGCCTGAAGTGAAACCGGAAGAACGGGCAACAGAAACACAACACTGCTGACTTGACTCGACTCGCGACTGTGCCGAACACGCATGGTCGGATAAACACGACAAACTGCAACTTCAAGCTCTTCGTCTGGGTAACTGTATGTGGAAACCGCTATGCAGCATATGAGAAATCAACTTTAGAGCTATCCCCTTTTAGCTTGTTTGTATATCTTTGGGCTCGAACGTAACTGAAGCGTTTTCCTACTGAACATGCAGAAAGCCAGCCCATCGCAGTTTGCGGGTTTCACGCTTTTCTGCATCATCTTTGCGAAAGTCTAAGGACCCAAGGTGGTTAGTAACTTTATTTCTACTCATACCAGTATTAATTGTGCATTCTTGGTTGACGTAACAACTGTTGTTTTATGTCGAAGGAGCCTAAAAGTTCACTCACTGCGAAAGTCTAAAAATAGACCTGACATCACGATATCAGGTCATATCGTCCAAGGCCAAATCGTCCAAGACCAGTGGAAAAAACTTCGCCCAAATATTGAGACAGATCGACCGACGATTGAGGCCGATCACTCAAAGTATTTTATAGATCGTACCAGCGCTGCGTGGATATGTTAGCTAACACTTAAATAAAAGATATATTGAATTTTATATGAAATGATCTGTATATATATTCATTCCATGACGAAGTTTTGAAGGGTTATGAATTGTTGGCAAGCATTCTCGGAATGAAAGTACCGTAGTGAAAGAAGTAGTTCCGGCAACGTCACTGTCAGGTCAGAGTTCACATGTACTCAGCAGTTAGATAACAAAAGTGTTATCTAACTGCAAAAGTGTTATCTAACTGCAATGAAAATATCACTTTTAAGAGTGAAGAAAATATAAGGATTTCACTGTTATATAAATAATAAAAAACGTGATTATCTGGGTATGTATTCATTTGATATACTTAATTATAATATAATCACCCACATTCTACTGAATATTCACGATAATTGGAGATATAAGTATGCATGTACATGTATATGTTATGTAGGCTTATATATAATAAAAACCTTGCCATTTCTGTGGGATACACACAATATATGATATATTTCCAAATTTTCCATTCTGCGATAAAAATAACTGACTGTTACCATATGAGTGAAACAACCTTGATTGTGACATTAAGCCAAATCCCCCCCCTCCCTCCCCCACCTCATGCAGTGTGCTGCAGGCCAGATCATACGGTAATTTCCCTAATTATTCTCTGATTAAAATGGTCGATTTTTCCTCTCTCGTGATTTTCTCCGTCCTAATAAAAGGAAAACCCAGCATTTTCAATATACCCGTGAAACAATGAATTCGAACACCCTCATATATGTTACGAAGAAGCACGTATATCCAAGTATATATCAAGCATGCTCAACAGATCCAAACAATATGCCACGTGATGCAAGTGAAGTAACTCGGTTACATCTGGTGATTTTCTTCATTAATTTATATATGTATTGGTAAAATTAATATAATTACGATTATGACTAATAGCTGAAAATATTTACTTTACCGCCAAAAAAATAGGTCTAAGCAGGGCGGGACAGAACACATGAATGCTATATTTCTCGGGCTGTCATCACGCGTATCCACGGGAGCCACACCGTTCATTTCGTCTGCTATTCTTTTCGGTCCCAGCCATCAACGCTACACAAAATAAATGAATAAATAAGCATTGTCATATTAGGTAGGAGAGAGAGATCATTTCAACGTCGCGTTCAGTAATATATCAGCTATAGATGGCGAAGAACAATATTAAACTAAGCAACAGATATTTACACAGAAATTTCACTATCTGGCTCGAGCTCAACATTTATTTTACATATTATAAATCGCACAGATAAATACTGAGAAAGTATTCTTGAAAGAAATGTCATCGCTCTAAATCTTTAAGACACGTATTAGCTATACTATGAATATATTATCACGTACAATATCTTTCTTGTGCAAAAAACAATGCAATAGACAAGATTTTACTTCGAATTAAGAAACAGATTAAATACGAAAATT
>JAVTVY010039287.1:0-16159 GCA_036873755.1 Hanleya hanleyi | reverse complement strand
ACTGTTTAAGTTTTACTGGGTTTCAACTGCTACAGATAGTAACATAGTACTGATACTGTAGAAATGGGTAGTGTGAATTTAATTATTCCATGTTTAGTACAATTTGTTCACATGAATGATGGAATGTCTGGACTCTCAAATGAAAGTGTGTTATACATGTATAGCTCAAGCATGTCAGGTTTGAGGAACAAACATAGTTGCAATTAAGATATAACCAAAGAAATTTCATGACAATTATTGAATCTAAGTAGGCCCCTACCTAACAAAATTAGCTTAATAAAAAAGGCCTTCCTGGCGTGAATTGTTTTCTTTTGAGAGAGAATGGTATTTTCTGGGTTAAGAATTTCCTGTATAAAGATAGGTTGTTCAAGGAGGCTTTGTTTTTGCGGCTGTTGTGTGCATCAAGGGTATGGAAACATGATATATGCACCCAGAGCCCTGATCTACAGCTGTATAAAACTCAACATCTGGCATTGACGGCATGTTTAAAGGGTCTTAATTTATTTTCTTTGGGTAGAATTTAACTAGATAAAGTAACTTTTTTATATTATATTCATATATAAGCTGGAATAGAGTACAATTTCGTAAGTTGTGTGAACTTTATTAAGACTCCAAAGTATCCTGCGCCATTAGTCAATGTGGCTGATTGTCAAATTGACTAAACATCTGCTACCAATTATACTGTTCTTAACCATACACTATATTACACGCTATATGTTCTACAAGTATGTGTGTATAGCTGACTGACACACACCAACCCTCCATATGAAAGAGCAACATTACCTCTTCATAAACAAGATAAATGGTACAGATTTATCAAACGAATTAATTCTACAATCCAAAATACTTTATTCCATTCGAAGAACAAATTATTATTTACACCAATATCTGCGAATACCTGCAGGAACCATATCCAACAGAATAGAACTATGTGACGTTCTCCCAAAATACAAGATTGACACAAAAAACAAATGTGACTTAGTCAGTTTAGGAATACTATGGCAGGTTCAACGTGTTTTTCATTTTGTATTCATTCCTGTTGGGGGTCGTCGGGGTTATACAGAAGAGCGGACCATTAAAACCGATTAAACGTTATAACTGGCCGTGGTTAGAAAACTAATGAACTCCATGTTTAATTAAAAAGGGAGATTGTGTCTCGAGCTTGAAGTATTACATTAGCAGATAAACCCAGTATCATTACCAATGATAACACGTGTTCGACATTGACCTGATAAATACTATCCCATCACCTATTAATGTCAGTGAATAGAAAGATAAGTCCTTGGAATAAAAGAGTCTACATAAGTGACGATTGGTATTTCTTATAGAACATAGATGAACTTCAGGAATGCATCATTTATAGTGAGTGAAAGGAAATTAATAAGATATTATTACCCATGGTCTATTAACAGCGGCTCTCATATAGTTTGTGGTGCTACTTTAGGATATGAACCAGTTCCTGTGGTATTTCCACGCGAAAGGCGTGGGAGTATCATAACAGATAGCTATAAAACACAGCTAATAGTGTAAGAGTGGTGACTAACTGTTCATCAGGATTAATAATGGGCTTGCAAATTCAGGTGTTATGAAAAACCCGTACTCTGATTGGTACCGTATACAAATTTCGCTGACGCATTTAGCTATGATGCAAGACATAGGGCATGCACATAACTCGCTGCTCTTTGTTTATGGGGGAGCTATTGAGCTACATTGATGTGGGGGCTCGTACGCTGCATTACATATTAAATAACAAAACGTTCATTCACATATTAAGTAACAAAACTGTCTTTAAGGTTTTATTACGTATTAAATAACAGAACACCCTCTTTGGGAGCATAACATATTAAGTGACAGAACGGTATTTTAAGTATTATGACATATTAAGTAGCAAAGCACCCTTTTAGGGAGCGTGACATAATAACGCTTGTTTTTCTAGTCCTCAATCGTCTTCTACTTATCATAACGCTTCTCAGAATTGGTCTCAGTCCCGCTAAAGGCGTTTTCTATATATTATAAAGCATACCACCTATCTACTATTTTACAGCTGATTCATTTTGTTTTTCTAAGGTGTTACGACAGATGAAAAATGAAAGATTTTGGTACGCTTTATAACAGAATACGCTTAAAAGCGCATGTCGTTCTTATCGCCCCCATTTTCAGGGCCATCCAAAGTTTGCTTTCATCTCTCGAGGTGTAGGCCCAGCGTGGCTTTTTTGCCATTTTCCATCAGAGCTTGACCCAAGGGTATCGTGTGGTCAGATTTATCTCCCTAGCTCAATAAGAACATTGTCTGAGGGAAACCCCTCTACGAAGAAGCCTGAGAAATTCCATAAAGCCATAGCCTGGTAGGGTTAAATACAGTTTTCATAAATGCCAGAGTTCCGTCTCTGACCTAACCTATCGCCCACATAAAACTATTTTATTCATCACATACGCGGTAAGTGCCCTTCGCCCATATTGCCATTTTAGCATATAACAACTGTACAGACAAATTTGCAGACAACATCGGACAAAGTAATACCTCTATAAGATGAAGGATTTTCATGATCCAATGATTTAGTCACAATGTTGAGATCGATGAATACAATAGAATTAAATTCATCGATCCCACCAACATTGTCACTGACGCCACCTTCTGATATAATTCAGAAGAATCGAGTGAGTCATGTAACTTGTTTTTTTTTTCTAGGTAGCATGCATGTCATCTGTAAACATCACAAAGAAAGTATACTCGTTGGACGGTTTTATGCACGGTTCAATCGGAATTACGGTTTGAGCGTGCACCATAGACATTTTATTTTTGGTTCAATTTCTATTCCCACTCAAGTCATGTACATTTTGAGGTCATTCCTCCCTGGAGATGATCATTGCACTTCTCCCTGGAGATGATCATTCCATTCCTCCCTGGAGATGATCATTGCACTTCTCCCTGGAGATGATCAATTGCATTCTTCTCTGGAGATGGTCACTGCATTCCTCCCTGGATATGATCATTCCATTCCTCTCTGGAGATGATCAGTGCATTCCTCCCTCGGGATGATCATTGCATTCTTCCCTGGAGACGATCATTGCATTCCTCCCTGGGGATGATCATTGCATTCCTCGCTAGAGATGGTCAGACACGGTTTGGCTACCTATGCGCAGTTCCGATGTGTGACTTCCACCAAGAAATACAACGCTGAGCAAAGTCATTGTTGTGTTAGAATGAACGTTCGACCTTCTTTTTCCACGCTCGACTAAGAACCGTAAAAATACAGTTGGTGTTTCAAGACTGTGTAGTCCTTTGCGATGGCATCCATGAAAGCAACGTCACCTTGACAAATATTGTCATCTCGATATACATATTTACCATGCAATACAGATTTGTTCTCTTTATACCCTTATGTTCATTTAAATACCATTTTCTTTTTAATGATATCCATTCGAGCCGCTGCCGGAAGTTATCTCCAAGCACTTAGACTGACCAAGTTTGAGAAGAAACAATGAATGTACACGTGTATTTGTTTGTCCCTAACATCATCGGTAAGTGGCCGTATAAAAAAAATTGAACAGCCATTGCAATTATTGATCTTTAACGTCAGTCTGATGATGAATAAGAAGTAAATGTCGCTCTGCCCCGGCATATTTGGTTTTTATTTTGATCAGAATGGATAAAATGTTGGGCACTGATAATAGCGGTATATTATGGAGCATGACATACATGTATACAATGATATATTCCTTCACCCAAAGAATTAAAAAAGCTGTTTGATTTGTCGAAGGTTTCTTCGCTATATCATATGGATTCAGAATAGTGTTCAGCGATACGGATTTGATATCTTTGGAACATCATGATGTCCTTTTGGCATCATTGAACACTTTTGGTCTTCCAGGAAATAGCCTGGTTTCATGTACATGTATATTGTAATTTATCCTTTTAATTTGGTGCTAATGTGAATTAGGTCTTTGGGGTGCAGTCTACAGAAGGGCCATGGCATCTGAAATTAAACAGTAGGCAGGTTCATTTTATGCTAAACAGCAACCGTGTTATTAGAGAACCCCCATAGAACTATATATTTTCTGAAAGAGTAGGCTCTTGTCATAAAGCCGAGACAGATGTAAGCCTTGTTGACGAAAATCAGGGTCCCCATAACCCATACTGAACTTGCTTCAAACTTCAGGAAAATCCTCTAAAATTGGTCCAAAATGGGTAATATTCCCCCTCCACCAAAGAAAAAACTTGTTATTCAATTGTCCTGAAACTCACCGACAGTGTGCCCAGTCCAAGGACCAACAAAAATTGGCAAAGAAAATAGGGTGTCGACCACGCGGTTTTCAAGCTCCATTTTACACCGTAAAGTATGCCATGTGCTCGTAAGCTGAAAATGGCCCCAATTCACAGCCACACTTTCACACTTCCATCTGCATAGTGAGGCATGGGCCAATCCTACTGGCAAAATACCATGTACTGATTTGAAGCAAATCAACTAGTCAACTGAATGATATCACAAATATCAATAAACAAAAAGCCAACAAAAATTCTCATGGGGTCAAACCTGGTCGAATTTTAATTTCAAAGAATTTGAGGGGGACCAAAAATCCGCAACTGTGGACTGAGGCCTTTAAGTGAAGGGTACTTTTTGTGGATTTTTTTTTATCTACTCTTTTCAATCTATGGGTCTGTACAAGTATAATGATATATGACACTCAATGGTTGAAAGTCATATTAAGATAAAACAGAGCGATACCTTTCCCCCTACCCCATTCATATTTTGACAGTTTTTGCGACGCCATTTTGTCAGGCTAGACCGCTATGTCAAATTTGAATATATCTGACTGAAAATTT
The DNA here is from genome assembly GCA_036873755.1 of Hanleya hanleyi. Lineage (NCBI taxonomy): Eukaryota > Metazoa > Mollusca > Polyplacophora > Lepidopleurida > Hanleyidae > Hanleya > Hanleya hanleyi. The sequence goes on along the minus strand of JAVTVY010039287.1, from coordinate 11,334 downwards.
TGCATTCAGTACTAATATTGTTTACAATTATGTTGAACACAATTCAAAACAATGATATTCACACCCAACACAGGACTGGAATTATGAAACCAGCACAGGGGCTTGGGCTTGAAGGGGGGAGGGGTGGATAACTCTTAACAGGGGAATATCTGTTACATTGTGTATAGTATAGTATTGCCAACTCCAATGCTGGTTTTATGGGGAGGGGGGGGGGGGTAGGGCTGTTTTAATGGTCCCAGAGGAATTATTCTGTGACACTAAAACTTTTGAAAAATTCCTGGGACAATTGAACCCCCCCCCCCTCCCTCCCTCCCCCCGATAAAACACCAACATGGATGTTGGCAATTCTACACACCTTTTAACAGATATTTCCTGGCCATGCTAAGAGTTACCCCTCCCCCCTTTCTAGCCCAAGCCCCTGTGCTGCTTAATTTCAGTCCTGTGTTGGGTGTGAATAGCATTGTTTTGAATTGTGTTCAACTTGATAGTAAACAATATTAGTTCTGGATGGAAATTTTTTAGTCAGATATGCAAATTTAATGTTACCTGAGAAAGTGCCTGTTCTGTCATATAGGGTGCAGTCTACAGAAGGGCCATGGCATCTGAAATTAAACAGTAGGCAGGTTCATTTTATGCTAAACAGCAACCGTGTTATTAGAGAACCCCCATAGAACTATATATTTTCTGAAAGAGTAGGCTCTTGTCATAAAGCCGAGACAGATGTAAGCCTTGTTGACGAAAATCAGGGTCCCCATAACCCATACTGAACTTGCTTCAAACTTCAGGAAAATCCTCTAAAATTGGTCCAAAATGGGTAATATTCCCCTCCACCAAAGAAAAAACTTGTTATTCAATTGTCCTGAAACTCACCGACAGTGTGCCCAGTCCAAGGACCAACAAAAATTGGCAAAGAAAATAGGGTGTCGACCACGCGGTTTTCAAGCTCCATTTTACACCGTAAAGTATGCCATGTGCTCGTAAGCTGAAAATGGCCCCAATTCACAGCCACACTTTCACACTTCCATCTGCATAGTGAGGCATGGGCCAATCCTACTGGCAAAATACCATGTACTGATTTGAAGCAAATCAACTAGTCAACTGAATGATATCACAAATATCAATAAACAAAAAGCCAACAAAAATTCTCATGGGGTCAAACCTGGTCGAATTTTAATTTCAAAGAATTTGAGGGGGACCAAAAATCCGCAACTGTGGACTGAGGCCTTGGATTATGGACGCGGAGATTCTTCAATGGACGACGGCTGAATATTGAATGCTTTTGATAAATATAATATTAGAAGAAAGTCCTGAATACTTAACCCTATCTGGCCTGGGCTTTTCGGGACCTGTCGGGAGGCAAAATGGTCCCCCTAATTATTTTTCTTACCCCTTGAGCTAGGAGGCTGAAACTTACCACACTTTACCCATGAATCAAGCTCTACCAGAAAATGTACAAAAAAAATCCAAGATGGCCGCTTTGATGACGTCACAGTGACGTCATTTTCAAAAACGGATTTTCTTTTCGATTTTTCGGTCAGATTTTCCGAATTTTTTATGTATCCAATTTCTCCGCAAAAACAGCATGATAAATTAGTAAATATTAATGTGAGGTGAAATAAAATAGTTTTTGTCGACTTTTCATCGCAGAAAAGCAGAAATTTTGAAGACGTATGACAAAAACATCACTTTTCTGAGACCCCACATGGCCGCCATCTTGAATTTACCCATGACCCTCTCCTCGGGGGTCGTGCAAATAGGCTCAAAATGACCCCAATATGATAAACTATAAAGTCATGGAGTTTCAGCTCTCTGTTTTTTTGATGTTACGGAGATAGCGCAGAAAGTTTGGTAGGGGAGCCATTTCGGCTCTCCCACCCCCCCCCTCAGGGCAGGTATGGTTAATATCCAGACATATTTAGGATGACAACGGGCAGTTCATGTATGTTTATCATCACGACGGTTCCTCCCTTTTTATTGTTATCATGGCTGCTGCTTTATTGCATTCTTTCAGACTATGTGCGCATCCTCTTCGCCTTGGCATCATTTTACTACATGTCTGTTGATCGTGTGAAAGCTGTCGTGTTGTTCCTACTCTGTTCGCTGTTGGACTATTTTGATGGCTATGTGAGTTGGGTTTTTTTCGTACAGGTGTGACAATAATGGTTGTCCGTTATTCAATCTGAATAAATTAAAATCTTATCAATGCTTCCCAGTGTATATATTCAGCAAAATATACGAATCCAGTCAGATCAAATGTCATCACATAGCCTGGGCATTTTTACTCAGGTATATGAGTTCTGTAGCATCCAGATGTTGACATCCGAGCAGCCTGAACGTTTAGCATTTAGCATTATTCGCCGACATCAAATTTATCTTCTGTTTAACCCTATCTGGCCTGGGCTTTTTGGGACCTGTTGTGGCCTGGGGGGGGCGCGAAATGGCCCCCACTAATTATTTTTCTTACCCCTTGAGCTAGGGAGCTGAAACTTACCACACTATACCCTTGGGTCAAGCTCTACCAGAAAATGTAAAAAAATCCAAGATGTCCGCTTTGATGACGTCACAGTTACGTCATTTTCAAAAACGACATTTTTTGGTCGATTTTTCGGTCAGATTTTTCGAATTTTTAATTTATGCAATTTCTCTGCAAATATAGCATGACGAATTAGTAAATATTAATGTGATGTGAAATAAAATAGGGTTCGCCCACTTTTCATCGCGGAAAAGCAGAAATTTTGAAGAAATATGACAAAAACATCACTTTTCTGGGACCCCACATGGCCGCCATCTTGAATTTACCCATGAACCTCTCCTCGGGGGTCATGCAAATAGGCTCAAAATAACCCCAATGTGATAAGCTATAAAGTCACGGAGTTTCAGCTCTCTATTTTTGTCGTTCCGGAGATAGAGCAGAAAGTTTTTGTTAAAGAGGGGCCATTTCGCCCCCCCCCCCCCAGGCCAGGTACGGTTAATGAGCTCGATGTTGCACTGATGGCTTGTGAAAACGGTGTATCAAATATCTGATATTTACATGAGAAAAACTCATTAGTATGTGACAGTGATAAGGCTGTTTTTATTCAAAACCAGCAAAATTGACTTTTTCTTGAGGTATAGATACGAAAATATCAGCCTAAAAAGTTTACGATGATCAACTGCATAAAACTGGATATATGCTTGATCAAAATGGGCTACTGGCACTTTTGGGTATTTTGGTAACTCTGAGGCATTTATACGTAGGATTTCCTCTTGTAACACAAATGTGACACCTGAAATCAAATCAATTTTGGTTCTTCAAAATAATCAAACTACCTAATATATTGCGTATCTCATTGGCTGAGGCTCCCTACTGGTATCAGACATTAAAAATGTGCACACTGAAGTATAAATACGGAAATATATGATGATATTTACCCAGACAGGTACGGATGGCAATTGGGGTGGGGGAGAAGAGGGAGATGGGGTGAAGGCGGCGTAAATATGATACTAATTTATTAATGTTAGTCCACAGAAACACGTTGTCCTAATCGCGAAGTGCTTTGAATAAATATAATATAATACCTATTATTTCACTCTTAAATGATGTGGTTGCCATCTCCGGTTTGTCGAGTTTTTTTTTCAGTTAACCAATCCAGTTAACTGACAAAACTAAAAGATCCGGCTTATCTCCTGATCCTATTGTGGAAACATACTATTATCAACCTAGATAACAGATTAAGATACGGATGGAACCATAAATCGAAATAAACTCAAGCGCCGTGATCTACAAATACATATACATGAAAGCACTGACATGCATCCACATGGGATTTCTCGACTCCCGCTACCACAATCCTTCATCAGGACCTTTTTGACGGTCTTAGGTTATCAATATTACCTTTCAGCTCTACCACATACAATCTCTACGACATACAAGGGATATCATTCATGGGATGTTTCTTTGTTTATAGAGTTGCTTGAATTTCTGATTAATAATATCTTTGTCAAAGTTGGCAACACAATATATCAAAATCATATATTTCAATGGGTACCAAATGTGTAAGGAGTGAGTGAGCGAATATGATTTAACGTCGCTTTCAAAACTAATTCACGTCATATCACGACGGTGATCCCTATTCCTTTTCACACCCAGAAGCCACACATGTGAGATCCTTTTCCTTTCACACCCGGGATCCCCACGGGTGCCCCACCTAATGTACCACTATATATGTCCTCTTATCATTACGAATTTACGAGCTACGAAATAGGCTCTCATTTGCAAATTGTCCGGTAATGAGTGAGTCAGTGAGTCAGTCCATCCGAATCCTTCCTCCGGCAAAATCAGGAGAACCGTTGATATTAGAGCCTCGATGTTTGGCATGAACGTGCATTAGGGGACTGTTACCAACAAGTTCTGAGCTGACATACTTTTGATGAAAATCTGATCTACTTAGTTTGCTTTAACAGCCTCTTACTTATCCAGTTCTAAAGCTGTTGATATTTCACTTGCGGGGTTTACCGCATACTCAACTCTCCCCCCGGTACTGAAGAACGGTATGCAGGGGAGAAGAGCAGCAAATATCAAACACAAGCCAGATGACGTCATAGTTCTTCTAGATAAAACAAGCGCATGCGCAATGCATGAGCGAAAGATGAATGGACTTTAAACACAGTCTTTTGTAGAGTGATTCGGTTGCCGAATGGTTAGAGGTTCGGCTGTTCTCACTCTAAAGGTCGGGAGTTCGAGACCACTCAGGGGCAGATTGTAGACGCAGACTGTTAGCTGCAAATAAAATGGTCAGTCTTAGGTCAAGGTACACAATAAAATCATGTCAAACCCTACTTCGTAGGTCCAGTGACCTTATAGTCACACTGCCATGTCTATCATATTATTCTACAAAAACGAAAGCACCGCGAGTTTGGAAATCATTGCTCACTGACATAAAAGGCTCCACATCCTAACCACTATTCAAATCGCGTTTAAAGACCTACCTTTTTAAACGCTAGTCCTGAACTATTGATGGTCGTCATATATATCTATCCAAGCATTGGAGGGTGTATATACTATAATACACAACCAAAGTTGCTGCCAGCTTTACTTAAGCCTATTTTTAAAAATTATTTTACATGTTTATCTATCCACTTTTAATTATTTGAAACTGTATAAATACACAATCAAAATAACCTATTTTTGTTGTAATGACGAGGCAAACAACTTTTGTAGATAACTGTGTTGTTAATCATATGATCCATCGAGATCCCAGAATTGTCAAATTGGCAGAATTTCACTATATGTACAGCACCATGATCTCGATCATATATTCACCGTATACATATACATGTATTTACTGCATATATTTATATATACCAATCGTAAATAATTACAGCAGAAACTGTACATCTGTATGTATATTTTCTTACCCCGCTGTAGCCAGTCGCATACTTTCTTAAATGTTACCAGTTTGGGATAGAACAAGCCCCCCTGGAGTTTTATTCTCGCCATTTATACAGCCATATTAGATATTATGTTTGTATATACATTGACGAAATGGTGAATAAACGATCAATCAATTCATTCAATTGAATTGTAATAAATATATTTTCGGTAATTTTTATATTGTGATCGCTGAATCTGAATACATGTAACTTCTGAAGTTCTATCATGGTCCAACCAAACATACTTGCTTCATTATTTTGCAATTTCGTCCTGAAAACGTTTTCATAGAAGTTCAATTGAGCCAATTCGAATAAATCTGAAAAATGAAACCTTTCAAAAAAAAATTGGATACCTTCGAATGCAGTCCTTCGTTTTTTAGGAGTGCGATCACACGCCCACACCACCACACTTCTAAAAATTAACCCAGGAGTGTTAAAAACTGCACTCACCAAACGCTATCCTCCCTGCGTTGTATAACCCGATGGAGTGAGAATTCCATTCTTTAAAATATTTCGAATTTTAGGAGTATTACTCACAGCATTCGTGCTATTAAACAAAAAGACTGCGAAGGGAGACGAACATGCTTATTTAGTTCTTTATTCCTACGAATTAGGCTACAGATCGCAAATTGTCCGGTAATGAGTGAGTCAGTCCATACGAATCCTTTCATCGGCAAAATAAGGAGAACCATTGACATTAGAACCTTTATTTTTGGCATGAACGTGCATTAGGGCATTGTTACCAGCAAGTTTTGATCTGAAATAATTCTGATTAAAATTAGATTTATAATTAACACTTCAGTATATTGTTATAGATATATGTAAACTGTAGCCTTTAACGTGTATCATCCAAACATTTCATCATTGACCACATCAGGCTTCAAATTCAGGTCAAATTACCCACTGCTGCTAAAAAATACCACTGTATGCCACATGGCCCTATTACTGAGGTTAATCTTAACGTGCATCTGGGACAATTCGCCATGTATGAAATAGAAAATGCTAATTTTCCATCATTTGTTAGTGCATTTATCTACACCGCTATGCCAGCCTTAATACACACAATTCAGTATAATGTTATAGATACATGTAAACTGTGGCCTTTAACGTGTATCCTATTTCACATCCAAACATTTCATCACTGACCACAGCAGGCTTCAAATTCAGGTCAGATTACTCACTGATGGTGAAATATCCTACATCAACCAATTAAGTCAGCGTGGTGCAATAACCCAGCAGAAGAAGGAAAGATGTGGTATCATCCTTCAGATTAGTCTGTGTGAGCGACAATGATAACAGTTTACTGAGGGCGAAACAAAGCCATGACGGCATGTTTAAAGGGTCTTCTTTTGGTAGAATTTAACTAGATAAAGTAACTTTGATCATGATGTGAAAAAATATAACTTGAGTTTTTTTGTACCTCTTGAATATTGACTAGGCCTATATATCACACTTGGATATAATTTAAACAAAAAATTACATGTGTAAACAAAATATGTCTAAATTTTTCTTGTCATTTCAAATCTTGATCCATATTGATTCCTTGATTAGGGGATACAGAATCACTGCCACGGAGTGTGTTGGTGTGTCACAGCAATGCAATTCCGATTCACACAACGAAGCTGAGGTGGTTTAACGTTTATCAATGAAGAAAATCACCGATCAACCGCCATAGAATATAATGTGAAACAAGAAAACCGGAATAGTACATTCATCAGATTGCCGATACCCAAAATGTGTTGTCTCATATATCTAGCTAACAACGTGATGTAGAGACGCTATTTATTCGTCTTTGTACCGGTTATGCTCAGGAGAATGACATAGAATCATTATTATCTTGTGCAGAGAAGGTGTTGGTCTTGAGTTGAACTACCGTAAACTACATAAATGCAACCTTTCTACTATAGTACTATATATAAAAATATGTTGTATTGTTGGGAAAATAATGTGATTCAAAACGTTGTTTTGATCCTGGACAAGGGCACTGAAAACCATTAAAGAGATGTAAATGTATTTTCACACGTAAAGCTTGAAATCTACTGAACTTTTATTATTCAATCTGTTTCTTTTAGTTAAAATGAAGGCGCATTAGAAGACTGTTACCAACAAGTTCTGAGCTGACCTGCTTTTGATGAAAATTCCTGATGATTTTTGATGAAAATCACTGGCGATTCTGACTTGGGCGGTGCCCATCTTAATATAGGCAGGATTTCAACTGGGGGTGGGGATTTCCAAGGGTTGAGTTTGCGTTCGAGTCCTAATGCCTACAGTCTACTTCGTAGGTCCTGTGACGTTAGTCACACTGCTCATGTGTTCAACATTGTGCTCAAATTACATTACTTTGAGCTGAATAGCATAACTTTGTTTTTTATGTACAGCGTTTTGTTTGATTCGCACATAAGTTATTACAAGGCCAATCCGAAAAAAGTGGTAAAAGTTTTAACCCCGTTTCGATTTAGGGTCTACAGAGTTCTTAATATTAATTGGAAATTTCGAATTGCTACTTATTAATAATACTATATGGAGAGTAACCCAGCTGAACTGATTACATGAAATGATTTGACAAAGAAAGAATACATAATCCGTCAGTCGAATTTGAACTCACGACCCTTCTAAACGCGGATAATGAGTTGATCGTGTGCAAATAGGAACCCTGAAGAACAGGAGCCCTTATATGGACACTAGCCCACAACTATATATTTTGATTGCGGAATATTCAACAAATACATGTACAGGGAAATTTTAACAAATGATTAAGTTTCAAGAAAAAAATCATTGGTTCTTATATTTCATATATGTTGGACAGTCTATTTTCATATTTTGCTTGAAAACTTAAGAATAAATCAGTTGTTTTATTTTGTTATCATTGACATTATTCTTGACATATTAAAAGGTAAAAAAAAATATTAAAAATTTTGCAAAGTTTGAACACGTTTAGGACGTCTATTTTCATAGACGTTAAACTGAACACGTTTAACACGTCTATTTTCATAATTTTCTTAAAACATAAAGAAAAGAAAAATGTTTCATTTTGTTATAATTGTCATATTAAAAGGAAAAAATCAAATTCATTAAAGAAGTCATTTGAACATGTTCTGACATGTTTAATGAATTTTAATTATTTGGTTAACTGTTAATATGTCAATGATAACAAAATAAAACTAGTGGGTTTTTTAATTGTTTTAGGAAAATTACGAAGAAAGACTGTCCAACACGTTCAGACTTTGGAGAATTTTAATAATTTTTCTAATAGCTTTTATTATGTCAATAATAACAAAATAAAACTAAATTTTTTCCCTGAATTATTTGAGCAGAATGTGAAAATAGACTGTCCAACATGTTCAGATTTGCAAAATATCAAAATAAAAGAAACAATGACAGAAAATATATGATTGTTTTCCTTAAAATTTTTCTTTGTATGTGTTAGTTGGATATTCCCCAATCAAAACATATAGATGTGCTCGAGTTCACTTTTGGAATAAGCCCATTGGGCTCGTTTCCATAAGGGCTCGTGTCCTTAGGGCTCCTGTCCTACTGAGCTCCTTTCCTGGACACTGAATTGACTACCGACTGAACAAGGACGGCTTGACCGGTATTACTCTATGGTTTGCCCCAGTGAAAGGGTCCGTGTAACCTTGCACAATTCAATTTTCGTTTTTCGTTTTTGGTTTCTCAAAATCAAAAATTGAAATTTGACCGTCAATTTTCAATTTTCGTTTTTTGTTTCTGTAATCGCAAAATCAAAAATTGAAGTTTGATCGTCAATTTTCAATTTTCGCTTTTTGTTTTTGTGATCTTAAAATCAAAAATTGAAATTTGACCGTCAATTTTCAATTTTTGATTCTGGGATTACAAAAACAAAAAACGAAAATTGATATATGTCAGTCAATTTTCAATTTTCGTTTTTCGTTTTGCTTAACGCAAAAATGAAAATCAAATATTGAAAATTGCCTCGACTTGTCCGTTTTTCGTTTTTTGATTTTAACTTTGACGTATCAATGTTAAGTTCGCACGTGGGCGGGTTATGATGTCACTTCCGGTATTACGAGTAGAATAGGAAACGCAAATCGTGTCGTATAAGAGGTGTGGAGCGTGAGAGGCATGTGGCCCACCAGGCCATCCTCGGGAGCAAGTGTATTGATCGAGTTGTTAGGGTATCTATGCATTGCCTTGGTTAGTTGCTCACGGTAGTTCTGGATAAAACAAAGATCGAGGGGTATCCCCTAAATCAAACCAATTATTGAACAGGCTCAGCAAGCTCATTACGCCAAACCACTAGCTGCAATGTTTGATATGTGACATCGCTGGCATAACTTTGATGTCAGACTGAAATCGTCATCGATAGTCAAAGCAAAAACCGCTGACTTTGGATTACAAGCGTCTAGTCCGTCATTCATAATCCAGCCGTCGTCCATTAGAGAATATCCGCGTCCATAATCCAAAGACCTATTCCATTTTCCACATAACAGTATGGATACCGACATGCTAATTCAAAATAACCTCGGGGGATGAAATGTTCGAGATTGAGGCAAGGACTCAAAAACTCACTCGAATCACCAAAAATGTCCGGGTAAACCCTGTGAGAGGACGCACGATTTACCTGGACTTGTGAAGATGCACCAGACATGTCTGGATAGGTGGCATCCCGCAGTTGTCATTGGTTATTTGCATTGAGGCCTGAGCCAATCAGAACGCCGTCTTTTATTTTCTCATTTCTAAAAATAGATATTTAGAGCGCTACAAAAGCGAACAGCATTCATGCACACAACCGCTATTTGTTATTGATTTGAAATATAGTATTCATAAAGATACCAACAAAGATTTAATACCAATAAGAGTAAGCAACGCGGTGATGGGCCGCGAAATCAGTATATGGCCAGCGTTCCGTAAACCACCATTTCAAACAAGCACACAAACGTCACGTTTGATACCAGACGTCTGACTGCTTCATCGCTTCAGATCCAATCTTAATTCTCTATTTTTGGGACCTGGATCGTTGGAGCGTTCACATGCCCGTCAACGTTCAACGTCAAAAACGCTTCAATGCTTTAAGTGCGGGTGTCAAAAGCTTCAACGCATCGACGCGGGAAGTTCCTTTTGGGGCTATAATTAGGGTATGCACGTATTTAATATTTTACCCTACTTTAATGAAACTCATATGTGTATCAACCCTGTTGTTCTCCATATAATGCTTAACACCTACTGCACGAATGCCTACTCACTTCTGGACATGCGCAGTTGGCCCATTATAATCTAGCTCGAATGCCTGGCTCCGGAGATCTATAGTGTGGTGACACTCCCATATCTTCCCCCTACTGGCTTTCCATATTGTGCTCCACACCTGCCTAAACAATCCGATTTGCGCTTTCCATACTACTCCGCGGACCGAAAGTGACATCGTAAGCCTTGCGCGTGCGCAGTTAACATTGATGCGTCAAAGTTAAAATCAAAAAACGAAAGACGGACAAGTCGAGGCAATTTTCAATATTTGATTTTCATTTTTGCGCGAAGTAAAACGAAAATTGAAAATTGAAAATTGACGGTCAAATTTCAATTTTTGATTTTGAGAAACCAAAAACAAAAAACGAAAATTGAATTGTGCAAGGTTACACGGACCCTTCTAGGTCCGTGTAACCTTGCACAATTCAATTTTTGTTTTTGGTTTCTCAAAATCAAAAATTGAAATTTGACTGTCAATTTTCAATTTTCGTTTTTCGTGCTCGGTTTCTCAAAATCAAAAATTGAAATTTGACATTCAATTTTCGTTTCATTTGATGAAAATCAAATATTAAAAATTGCCTCGACTTGTCCGTTTTTCGTTTTTTGATTTTAACTTTGACGCGTCAATGTTAACTGCGCACGCGCAAGGCTTATGATGTCACTTTCGGTCCGCGGAGTAGTATGAAAAGCGCAAATCGGATT
>JAVTVY010039286.1:0-15733 GCA_036873755.1 Hanleya hanleyi | reverse complement strand
TAAGCCATTTCCTTATTCATTTCCCTATTCAGAACATCACCCCCTGGTGTCGTATGGGGTAACTAGTAGCACCATTTTGTAGCATTATATAAGTATAGTATATGTACCAAATATGGGTTCTCAACTCTTTGATTTAAGGCGGTATAGGCCATTTCCTTATTCGTTTCCTTTTTCAAAACAGCGCCCCCTGGTGTCGGATCGCGGAACTAGTGGCACCGTTTTGTAGCACTCTATGAGTATAGTGTATGTGCCAAATATGGGGGCTCAACTCTTTGATTTAAATGCTGTATAGGCCATTCCCTTATTCATTTCCTTTTTCAAAACAACAACCCCTGGTGTCCGATCGAAAAAGTAGTGGCACGGTTTTGTTATGAGTATGGTCCATGTACCAAATATTGGGGCTCAGCTCTTTGATTTAATGGCCGTATAAGCCATTACCTTATTCTTTTCCTTATTCAGAACAGCGCTCCGTGGGAAACTAGTGGTACCAATTTGTAGCACTCTATGAGTATAGTATATATGCCAAATATCGAGGCTCAACTCCTAGATTTAATGACCGTGTAGGCCATTTCCTCATTCATTTCCTTATTCAGAACAGCGCCCCCTGGTGTCGGAACCGGAAACTAGTGGCACCATTTTGTAGCACTGTACGAGTGTGGTATATGTGCCAAATATGGGGGCACAACTCTTTGATTTAATGACCGTATAGGTCATTTCCTTATTCAGAACAGCGCCCCCTGGTGTCGGATCGGGAAACTAGTGGCACCATTTTGTAACACTCTATGAGTATAGTGTATGTGCAAATATGGGCTTTCAACTCCTCGATTTAATGGCCGTATATGCCATTTCCTTATTAATTTTCTTATTCATAACAGCGCCCCCTGGTTTCGGATCAGGAAACTAGTAGTTCCATTTTTTATAGCACTATATAAGTATAGTATATGTACTAAATATAGGTTCTCAACTCTTTGATTTAATGGCCGTATAGGCCATTTCCTTATTCGTAACAGCGCACCCCCCCCCCTGGTGTCGGATCGGGAAACTAGTAGCACCATTTTGTAGCACTCTATGAGTATAGTATATGTGCCGTTTATGGGGCTCAAATCTTTGATTTAATGGCCGTATTGGCCATTTCCTTATTCATTTCCTTATTCAGAACAGCGCCCCCTGCTGGTGGATCGGGAAACTAGTGGCACCATTTTGCAGCACTCTATGAGCATAGTGTATGTTCCAAATATGGCGGCTCAACTCCTCGATTTAATGGCCGTATAAGCCATTTCCTTATTCATTTCCTTATTCAGAACATCACCCCCTGGTGTCGGATCGGGAAACTATTAGCACCATTTTGTAGCATTTTATAAGTATACTATATGTACCAAATATGGGTTTTCAACTCTTTGATTTAATGGTCATATAGGCCATTTCCTTATTCATTTCCTTTTTCAGAACAGCGACCCCTGGTGTCGGATCGAAAAAGTAGTGGCACAGTTTTGTAGGACTCTATGAGTATAGTCCATGTACCAAATATTGGGGCTCAGCTCTTTGATTTAATGGCCGTATAAGCCATTACCTTATTCATTCCCTTATTCGGAACAGCGCCCCGTGGTGTCGGATCGGGGAACTAGTGGCACCATTTTGTAGCACTTTATGAGTATAGTGTATGTGCCAAATATGGGGCTCAACTCCTCGATTTAATGACCGTATAAGCCATTTCCTTATTCATTTCCTTATTCATAACCCCTGGTGTCGGATCGGGAAACTAGTAGCACCATTTTTTATAGCACTATATAAGTATAGTATATGTACCAAATATGGGTTCTCAACTCTTTGATTTAATGGCCGTATTTGCCATTTCCTTATTCATTTCCTTATTCAGAACAGCGACCCCTGGTGTCGGCTCGGGAAACTAGTGGCATAATTTTGCAGCACTCTATGTGTATAGTGTATGTGCCAAATATGGGGGCTCAACTCCTCGATTCAATGGCCGTATAAGCCATTTCATTATTCATTTCCTTATTCAGAACAGCACGCCCTGGTGTTGGATCGGGAAACTAGTGTCACCATTTTGTAGCACTATATAGGTATAGTATATGTGCCAAATATGGGTTCTCAGCTCTTTCATTTAATGGTCATATAGGCCATTTCATTATTCATTTCCTTATTCAGAACAGCGCCCCCTGGTGTCGGATCGGGAAACCAATGACATCATTTTGTAGCACACTATAAGTATAGTACATGTACCAAATATGGAGGCTCAACTCCTAGATTTAATGGCCGTATAAGCCATTTCCTTATTCATTTCCTTATTCAGAACAGCGCCTCCTGGTGTCGTATGGGGTAACTAGTGGCTCCATTTTGTAGCACTCTATAAGTATAGTATATGTGCCAAATATGGGCGCTCAACTCCTAGATGTAATGGCCGTATACGCCATTTCCTTATTCAGAACAGCGACCCCTGGTGTCGTATCGGGAAACTAGTGGCACCATTTTGCAGCACTCTATAAGTGAGTGAGTGAATAGGGTTTAACGTCGCTTTCAACATTTTTTCAGCTATATCACGACGGGGAAGGGAAGGGAGGGGAGGGGCAGGGGCAGGGGTACCTACTTGTAACAGAGCAGATCTAATGCTGCCATTTTATAGTGCTGTCCCACTGAAATATCATGCCGTAGGCAGACATGACACCCCACTCAGTCACATTATACTGACACTGAGCGAACCAGTCCTTGTTCTATCCTCTTAATGCTGAGCGTAAGCGAGGGAGCAACAAGTTCCATTACTCTATGAGTAAAGTGTACGTGCCAAATATGGGGGCTCAACTCCTCGATTTAAAGGCCGTGTAAGCCATTTCCTTATTCATTTGCTTATTCAGAACAGCGCCTCCTGGTGTCGGATCGGGAAACTAGTGACATCGTTTGTAGCACACTCTAAGTATAGTACATGTACCAAATATGGAGGCTCAACTCCTAGATTTAATGGCCGTATACGCCATTTCCTTATTCAGAACAGCGCCCCCTGGTGTCGTATCGGGAAACTAGTGGCACTATTTTGCAGCACTCTATGAGTGAGTGAGTGAATAGGGTTTAACGTCGCATTCAACATTTTTTTAGCTATATCACGACGGGGAAGGGAAGGGAGGGGAGGGACAGGGGCATGGGTACCTACTTGTAACAGAGCAGATTTAATGCTGCCATTTTATAGTGCTGTCCCACTGAAATATCATGCCGTAGGCAGACATGACACCCCACTCAGTCACATTATACTGACACCGAGCGAACCAGTCCTTGTGCTATCCTCTTAATGATGAGCGTAAGCGAGGGAGCAACAAGTTCCATTACTCTATGAGTAGAGTGTACGTGCCAAATATCGGGGCTCAACTCCTCGATTTAAAGGCCGTATAAGCCATTTCCTTATTCATTTGCTTATTCAGAACAGCGCCCCCTGGTGTCGGATCGGGAAACTAGTAGCACCAGTTTGTAGCACTATATAAGTATAGTATATGTACCGTTGTTTTAAACTTATTTATTGTACCATAAATGTACACGGGATCGGGGTCAAGTTCTAGGCAACTTATTCACCCCTCTCCCTACACGTGAATATAAATACATAAGTTTGAATAATTCTTAAATAATGCAAATGCAAAAAAGTGATATATACATAATATAAGCAAATATTAATGTTACATCAGTCTTTTAAGGAGATAACATGTGTTGTATCGTGCACACAATAATGAATAGGTGTATAGAAGCAGCTATATATATATATATAGAAAGATATGGAATATATGTCGCGCTATGTGTGGAAGCTATGCTGATCAATACTGCAGCAGAATAAGGAGACATGTTAGGTCGCTTTTGGTGGTTAGTTGAATCTTTTGCTATCTTTGATAAATTTTTGTACTTTTATGAATATGTCAATATTTGTCTTACACGGAAATGTTTTGTTACCCCAGAGTAGATCCTCAAGACAATAATTTGTGGGTAATCTGTAAGTCATTTCATCCCTTATATTATCATATAGAGGACAAAACAGGAAGAAATGTTCGGCATCCTCTCGTGGTTCCCCACAACTACATCTCGCTATATTGCTGAAGTTCCTACTAATCAGGTCCGCATTTAATTGGCTACATTTGTGCCTTAACTGTGTGTGGGTGATATTTAGCTTCTTGGGCCTAATAGAAGAAATGAAGGAATGGAAGTGTTATCAGTTATTGAATGCTGGAAAGAGTTCAGTGAAGGTTTGTTTCTTTTGTCAGTACTAAGATTGTTCCGCTCAGAAATGGCGGATGGAATAAATGATTTTCTATAAATGTTTAGTCGCGCTCTAGGTACTGTATAGTCGAAGTTGTTTCTTAGGTTGTACGGATTGGCCTGCCAGACGACAGGTGTAGTTAAATTATTTATGTAGTCTGGGCTATCTCCATAATGTATTTTGTACATTAATTTTAGTTTGGCAATTTTCCGTCTGGTCGTCAAGGTTTCCCATCCAGTTTCGAGTAAGAGAGACTCTCTGGAGGCGTAGGCCGGGAGACCGTTAACGATTCTTGCAGCAGCAAATTGGAGTTTTTCAAGTTTATCGGCCACATATGTACCGTTTTGCAGCACTCTATGAGTATAGTGTATGTACCAAATATGGAGGCTCAGCTCCTAGATTTAATGACTGAATAAGCCATTTCTTTATTCATTTCCTTATTCAGCGCCCCCTGGTGTCGGATCGGGAAACTAGTAGCACCATTTTGTAGCACTATATAAGTATATCTGTCAAATATGGGTTCTCAACTCTTTGATTTAATGGTCATATAGGCCATTTCCTTATTCATTTCCTTATTCAGAACAGCGCCCCCTGGTGTCGGATCGGGAACATAGTGGTACCAATTTGTAGCACGCTATGAGTATAGTATATATGCCAAACATGGAGGCTCAACTCCCAGATTTAATGGCCGTATAGGCCACTTACTTATTCATTTCCTTATTCAGAACAGCGCCCCCTGGTGTCAGATCGGCAAACTAGTGATACCATTTTGTAGCACTCTATAACTATAGTATATGTACCAGATTTGGGGGCTCAACTCTTTGATTTGATGGCCGTATAGGCCATTTACTTATTCATTTGCTTATTCAGAACAGCGCCCCCTGGAGTCGGATCGGAAAACTAGTGGCACCATATTGTAACCCTCTACGTGTATAGTCTATGTACCATAGATGAATTGTCTACTACGTGCCGTAATGGCACTATTAAACAATAATATATTATTCGCGAATTATTGACTGCTCCCCTGATTTGCAACTTGAATAGTGAACTGTGAACTGGGAACTGGGCGCCAACTTATAATAAAAAACAGCTCCCTCTTTAACTGGCGCTAATCATGCAAGTAGGGGTTCATTCCAACCTGATTGTTTGCTGATCAAAGTTGAACTGTTTCGTTCTGCATGAAGAAACCCTAAAACCTGAACTGAGTGTGAGTGAATTTCACGTTTATAGCCACGTCTTTTCGACATCAAATCATGAACAAAGGAAGGCAGAGCTCGAGCATGGAGGACTCTCGTAAACGCGATAGAGCCGCTCTTGACACCGGTATGGACGATAATAGTGATCTGGCTGGCCAGCAACCCATGAAAAGACAAGCATCATTGCCCGATATCAGCACCATGTCTGAAACTCGTCCCAAGAAATCTACTACAACCATAGGTAATCTGCAAGATTTGATAAAATCCACAATTTCAGGGAGAGATTTTCAAAGTCAGATTACACCAAACATAGTTGAGGCTCTCGAGCCTATCATCGAGAGGGCGGTCAGCAAAGCAGTCGAAAATGCCATTGCCAGTGCCATGGACAGGGCTGTTACAAAACTAATTGACACAGTCGTAACACCAATGCAAAGACAATTAGATGACAAGTCCCAAGAAATTGAGGACCTTCGTGAGGAGATGAGCAAGATGCGCCTACAAATGGACGATCACGATCAATACAGCAGAAAAAAACTGTATCAGACTAATTAAGGTTCCAATGACAGAAACAGACATCCCGAAAACAGAGGACATTGTAGCCGAGCTCTTTAATAAACAGCTACAAGCGGACATCAAAAAAGAGGAATTGGAGCATTGCCATGTACTTGCACCTTCACGAGACGGAAAATGTAACGTTTTCGTGACCTTTGCTAATTACAAATCGAAGGAGAAGGTCATGAACAACAAGAGGAAGCTAGCAGGAACTCCAGTTGTTCTGGTCGAAGATCTGACTAGAAGACGACATCAGCTTATGATGAAACTTCTCCAACTGAAGAGGGAAGGATCGATCTCGTCCTGTTGGTCAAGAAAAGGCAAGATTTTCTTCAAAAAATTTGAGAATGGCCCAATCAGGAAAATTCAGGATGAAGCAGACTTGGCCTTACTCAAACGACCCCACCTCTCCCCCATGGCCCGCCCTAATCATTTATCACAGCAGAAACAAGTTACTGGTGAGTGAATGACTTATTTGATAAAATTCAGAACAGAACTCACATCAATGAACTTGAATCTAATCAAACCTATGAATTCAAACCCAGTTCTAATTATATTAGACTGACTGTTTTATACAACCCAAAAGGGGATTGGTTATGTACGAGCATATATCACAATATCACACAACATATATCAGTGGCTTGATGTGTATCACACGTATATACATGTATATATATTTTGACGTTTAAATTTCGTTGGTGTGCCTGTATGTATGCATACTTGCATGGAATAAAATAGTAAACAGGTAAAGCACACGAATACTAGTTGATGACCTTATCCTGTATAGGTAGATAGTTTTTTTCTTGCTGTTTTTTGTTTCTGTTTATATTATTCAAATACATGTATACAGACTGTATTTTGGTGCTGTCTGGAGTGTGCATGTGTTTATATTTGTTAAACTAGTCGGTGCCGACTAACGTCGGTGTTACATGAAGACCAATTATGCGCACATTGACTTGGTCCAACACACGTGTTCCAGTTACTGTTCATGCCCACTTTCGAGTAGTCATGCCAGTTTCAATGCATGAGCGACTGGTCCGACAGTGTCTGAAATGATTCCACCTTACGAACATATCATCAAGAAATCTAAGAAAAAAAGTGACTGCTTGTCCAAATTTATTTTTTCCAGGGCAGCTTCTTCTCACATGTTGCCGTTCAGTGCTAATCTGGATGTTTATATATGGTCTAATACGTGTTTGTGCTTTTGTTCACTGTTTTCTGCATATTTATATGCGTAATGATGTCCAGTTAAAGTGACTATACTAAATTGAAACGATCCCTTTCTATCAGTAGTTTTCTGCATATTTATATGTGACCGAATATCATGTATTAAGGACGTATGACGACATGACCAAATATATGTGTACAGACAGTATTTCGATGCTGTCTGGGGTGTGCATGTGAACAGATGCATTGTTTATATTTTCATCCGGGAATCTTCTGATAAACAAATATATCATAGGGCGAAACCGACAACGCATTACGGTACGATATTCAAAACTGAGTGAAATTGACACACTATTTAATGACGACTGACGGTGTTACATGAAGAACAAATATACCTGCACTGACTTATTCCCCTACATGTATACCAGTTGCTGTTCATGTCTACTCCAGTGATCGTGTCACTTTCAATTCATTAACGACTGGTTCGACTGTCTGTCTCTATGCTTTGGAACATCATTTTGATACGATATCCTGTATGTATGAATATTACGACACGTTGTAATCGTCTTTTTTCTTATTATCTTTATATTTGTGTGTGACGAAATCGAGGTATGTATAGAGGTATTTATGTAATTTATGCTTGTATCAACACAGTGTCTATGTACATACCAGCTGGGCAAGATTGGTCAATCGACAGTCCGGATTATGGCGCGCCTTTTTTATCTCGTCAAAAACTGCGTATTCAGCTGCCGATTGACCATCGCTCCGCTCAGTACACATAATTTGTTTCTGTTTTTACCAACTCGTTCTTACTATGCATCGCAGAGAAATGCTTAATCCTGTCCAGCGTGCAAATCTAAAACTATATCATGCCAAGTAATGATGTCCAGTTAAAGTGACTATACTAAATTGAAACGATCCCTTTCTATCAGTAGTTTTCTGCATATTTATATGTGACCGAATATCCTGTATTAAGTACATATGACGACATGACCAAATATATGTGTACAGACAGTATTTCGATGCTGTCTGGGGTGTGCATGTGAACAGATGCATTGTTTATATTTTCATCCGGGAATCTTCTGATACACAAATATATCATAGGGCGAAACCGACAACGCACTACGGTACGTTATTCAACACTGAGTGAAATTGACACACTATTTAATGACGACTGACGGTGTTACATGAAGAACAAATATACCTGCACTGACTTAGTCCCTTACATGTATACCAGTTGCTGTTCATGTCTACTCCAGTGATCGTGTCCCTTTCAATCCATTAACGACTGGTTCGACTGTCTGTCTCTATGCTTTGGAACATGATTTTGATACGATATCCTGTATGTATGTATATTACGACACGTTGTAATCGTCTTTTTTCTTATTATCTTTATATTTGTGTGTGTCGAAATCGAGGTATGTATAGATTATTTATGTAATTTATGCTTGTATCAACACAGTGTCTATGTACATACCAGCTGGGCAAGACTGGTCAATCGACAGGCCGGATTTTGGCACGTTTTTTTCATCTCGTCAAAAACTGCGTATTCAGCTGCCGATTGACCATCGCTCCGCTCAGTGGACATATTTTGTTTTTGATTTTACCAACTCGTCCTTACTATGCACCGGAGAGAAATGCTTAATCCTGTCCAGCGTGCAAATCTAAAACTATATCATGCCAAGTAATGATGTCCAGTTAAAGTGACTAAAAAAATTGAAACGATCCCTTTCTATCAGTAGTATAACAATGCCAGTTAGTGCTAGGCCACGAACCCATGCAAACACCCACGTGTCTGAGATCTTCAGATACTAACTTTATTTGTATATACTTCCTGTTGATCGTTATATGTTTATTTATAATTATTATTACACATAGAAACACTTTCATTCTAGCAGTGCGCACTGAAATTATGACCGTCCCGTTATGTATTATCAAACACTCGCATTCCCGATTGATGCCCGATTTCATTGCATGTTCATTCTTGGATAATGGATAGTGATCTCATGTCGTATAGGGCATCAATCGGGTTGTTCCATCTGAGGACACACAGTATCTGTACATTAATACAACCTAACTGGAAGTGGAAACACGGAATCTATAATTTTGACTATATTGAATGCTTGATATGCAATCTTAAATTGTCCATTGTTTTTGCGACTCTCTTGGTTCTCCAAAGTATGTGCCCTAAGTATAATATTGCCTTGATACTTGTATTACTCCTAATCATATGCGGTGATGTTGAACGAAATCCCGGACCCTGTAGCATCCCAGAAATTAACGGTCTTCGGATTCTTCACCTGAACATACGCAGTATCCGCCACAAAATGTCCTATGTAGAAGACATAGCAGAAGATTTCGACATACTGTGCTTCACAGAAACCAATTTAGATAATACCGTGGATGAAAAAATACTTACTATAAAAGGTTTTAATAAACCTTATAGGAAAGATAGAGAATCGACTACACCGAATCCATGGGGTGGAATCTTGGTATATACATCCACCCAATTAAAATGTAGCCGTAGATTAGAATTGGAAATAAATGCATTCGAAACCATGTGGATAAAAATTGAGCTACAAGGTCAGATTATATTACTAAATATTTCATATATTATCCCTAAATGTCCAGCCCCAATTTATCAAGAGTTTGAAAATATGGTAGAAAACGCATTCGATGCTTGTCCAAATCTTATCATAACAGGGGACTTGAATGACGACCTTCTAAACGAAAACTCTCGCCATCTAGAACAGATCCTTGACCGACTCAATATTAACAATATTATAAATGAACCAACCAGAGTCACAGCACACTCGTCAACACTACTTTGATCCAGTCATTATCTCCGACACAATTAATATTCAGGATAGTGGGGTAATTAGGGTTGACGAGGACATAAGCGATCATAGAGCCACTTATGTTGAGATATTATCAAAACACAATTTGAAACATGCATATAAACGACAAGTTTGGGTATATAAGGCTGCGAACTTTGAGCTGCTTAACACGTTATTATTAAATACTAATTGGACTGAGCTTTTTGAAGAGTGTGTTATAGATGAAGATGCTGAAAAATTTACAGAAAGATTCTTAGAAACAGCCAAAACATGTATACCGTACAAAACAGTTACTATACGACCAAAAGACAGAGCATGGTATGACAGTGAAATAAGAAGAGAAATGCGAAAGAGAGATAGACTAACAAAGAAAGCAGTCAAGACAAAAAGACCTACCGATTGGAAGAACTATAAGATAAGTAGGAATAAAGTTAATAATATGAAAAAATATGCCAAAACTAACTATTTTAATAATATCGAAAATGTTTTATTAACCGCGAAATCTCAAGATCCAAAATTTTATTGGAAAACCGTTAAAAAATTAGTTAGTGATACAAAAATTGTACGTGAAATACCACCATTGGTTTCCCAAGACCCCACAGGAAACAATACCACCTCTTTCAGTGATGTAGACAAAGCTAATGCGTTAAACAAATTCTTCGCTTCCATCTCCACTGTCAACGACACTTCAACAGACTTACCCCAGTTCGAACAAAAATGTAATAGTGTACTTGATGAAATTGAGATTACAGAAGATGAAGTCCGTGATATCATCAATAATATTGAAACCAATAAAGCAGTAGGGCCAGACCTGATCAGTCATAAAATGCTTAAGAGTTGCGTTCAAACCATTTGCAAACCGCTTTGTATGCTTTTCAATATGTCACTCGCAAGTAGAAAGTTTCCGAAGTGCTGGAAAATTTCCAACATACTGCCCATATTTAAAAAAGAAGATCCACATCTTCCATCGAACTATCGTCCAATATCACTGCCTAGCTGTGTGTCAAAAATTATGGAAAGAATTATGTTCAAACACATATACAACCATTTTAACGAACATGACCTTTTTTATAAGTATCAATCCGGATTCCTCCCGGGTCACTCTACAGTGTATCAGCTAATCGAATTATATCACACTATTTGTAATTCCTTGGATGAGGGTACGAATTCATGTGTAGTGTTTTGTGATATATCGAAGGCATTCGATACAGTATGGCACAAAGGCTTACTGTTTAAATTGAAACAATATGGCATTGATGGTGCCCTGCTGGAATGGATAAATAGTTATCTTAACGAAAGATTTTCTAAAGTCATTGTTGGATCCGCGACCTCATCATCGGAAACGATTAACGGAGGAGTTCCACAAGGCTCAGTTTTAGGTCCTTTGCTGTTTCTAGTGTACATAAACGATATTGCCGACAAACTTATAAGTCTCACCAGACTTTTCGCCGACGACTCCTGTTTGCAATTTTCATCAGTTAACCTTGCCGAGATAGAAGCAGTAATAAATCGAGATCTTATCTCCTTGATAGAATGGTCGAAGCAGTGGTTGCTGAATTTCAATGCACTGAAAACAATACTTCTCTTGTTTACTAACAAGAAACTGCCCAGACAGCTTGAAATCTACTTTGACAACATCCTACTTCAAGTATCTGACAATCATCGCCATTTAGGCATCATCTTACAAGAAAACTGCAAATGGGGAAATCATATTAATCAGATTACAAACTCCGCCGCAAAACGCATTGGAATTATGAGAAAACTAAAATATCAACTTGGCAGATCAGCTTTATCACAGATATATCTATCTTTCGTTAGACCCATTCTAGAATACGGCTCTGTTGTCTGGGACGGGTGTACACGTGAAGAAGCTGATAAGCTCGAAAAACTTCAACTTGCTGCGGCGCGTATTGTTACTGGACTTCCAGCGTACGCCAGTAGAGAATCCATTTACTTTGAAACTGGATGGGAAACGTTGGCAAGTAGACGTCGGACCGCAAAATTAAAATTAATGTACAAAATAGATAATGAAGACTGCCCTAAATACATAACAGATTTGGTTACACCCCTTGTAGGACAAACGACCCCATATAATCTAAGGAATAATTCTGATTACGTGATACCCAGAGCTAGGCTTTCTATTTTAAAAAACTCTTTCATTCCATCAGTTATACATGAATGGAACAATCTCAGTGTTGACACAAGAAATAAACCATCACTCCCGTCGTTTAAATATTCCATCACTGATCAAAAGTGTACAGCTAAATATCTCTGGCAAGGCACTCGCGAAATTAACATAATTCATACCCAACTGAGACATCAATGTAGCAAATTAAATGTTGATCTCTTCCGCATAAACTTGTCTAATGTTTCAAGCTGTAAATGTGGAGAACCAAGAGAGGATGCCAATCATTTCTTTTTCGTATGTCCGTTGTACAACACAATTAGAGATGAGCTGCGAGCGAAAATTTCTCAAGATTATACACTTCACGATCTACTTTGGGGAAATAGATCCTTCACAGATGAAACGAATTCTGTAATATGCACTGCAACTCAAACATTTATCAAAAACAGTTTACGATTTATTAAGCAAAACAGTGTCCCCAGTTGCGAAATGTGAGAAGGCGGGCCCCATAATACTTTCCAGCTGCGCACTTCTGTGTTCTGTCTCGTAATATATGTAAATATCATGTTAAATCTAGGATAAACAATGTGTCATACTGTGTATATTATATATATGAAAAATATTGATGAAGTATTTGAAAACTGTATACTCAAAACTGTATATTTAGACAATATTTTATGTGGAAGTATATTGTCAGTGATGTATATATGATTATATATTAATAATTAAATGTAACATAAGCTTGTAGGGAGAGGGGTCAGTAAGTTGAAAGAACTTTACCCCAATCCTTTGTACTTTAATTGTACAATAAAATAAGTTTAAACAACAACTTATAATAAGTTATGCATTGCTGGTTCGACGTAAAAGTAGATACAGGTCAACACGTTCTGACGTGTGTGTAGTAGATTGTATCTTTATATTACTGCAGACAGGATCAGTGCAGGAAGACGCGACACAAACTTTGTTCTGAGGTACCGACATAATATAAGTACAGGTAAGTTAGGTATCATACTTCAGATATAATGGATATACGTCGTTGGCTTGTTAACGTCATTGTAAAAATACAGCTGATTCTTCATGTTGTTGTCCAATATGATGGGTAGGGCAGATTGGGGTACAGTGGGACATGGGGCATATCGGAAAGGAATCACATTACATTATTATCAGCAGAAAGCTACCATCCCCATACAACATCTATATTGATTACAAGTAAAAACAAATAATGGTATAAAATTAGGGACAAAAATCTGTTTTTGAACAGTCCAAGTAAATTTTTAGGACTAAGGATCATATTGTGTTATTCCAAGTTTTCTACGGTAATACATTACTGTTTTGGTACTACTGATAGAGCTAGAATTTTATTGCATCAATTCATTATCTCAGATGTATGTATTTCTGTTTTTCACAAAATGGGGGAAAAGTATGCACCTGGGGCATACTGGGACACTTTTGTTCGGGTACACTTGGACAATAGTAATCAAATGGCGAAATTTACTTTCATTCTAAGATGTTATGAAAGTGCATTATTTTGTTTTCTTGATGGTAGTAATTAGTAATCTCATCGGATCGGAAGTCAAAACTTTCTATTGGAGTGGGAATCGCACTTAATATTTTTTCTTCAAATTTGGCATCCGAGAAATGCGTTATGTAACGCAGGGGTCTAAAATAGCAACTAACTTAGCCATCGCTGTTGAATCTTCTAATATCTTCCCCAAACTTTGTGCAAACCAGGACACTTTTTGTACTTTTTAAATTGTAATTTTGGAGAAAAATATAGCAGATATTTCAGAATTGTTTGTATGATTTTATCATGCTAACTATTAGTTATAATTAGCGTAGACTGCTGCTCTACAGGACAATAATAGCAGAGATTTTTGCAAAAAAGTAGAAAATGTCCCAGTGTACCCCAGTCTCCCCTAATCTGAAACATAATGTTATGTGTTTGCCAGTTGGCCTATCATATTCACTTGATAGGTCTTTATACAAGGTGTCGAGCATTCCTACAGGTAGGCCGTTGAAGATACATGTGTTGACTATCACTTCACTCTTTCTCAAGAGATTGTACACCCTAAATTGTTACCCAGATGCAATTAATGTTTAAAGAGCAAGTTATTTTCTTAGTAATGAAGCTGGGTAAATATCAGTTTCGTTTCTCTGTAACGCTGTATGACAAAGAGGTCAGCTTTAAAGACACACTACCATATAGTAAGTAGCTTATCTTCATTCGTGTATCAACATGTGATCGATCAATGACTCAGCTGAGTCCATCATTCCAAGTCAAGGCTCGTCGAGCCATGAGGGTGCATTCCACACCTAAATGATGTGCGGCTAAAAACAGGCATGGGTTCGAATCTTCGGCCACAAATTGATGTAAAATCTTTAACAAAAACCCTGTAAAAGTATATATTTTCTAAATGGGCACACCCGTGCCATTATTTCAGAAGACGTGTGAGCTATTGAAATTGAATAGAAAATACGTACAATCCTCCTTAAACCTTCTTCAACTTTTCTGAAAAACTCCATAAAATATATGAAAATGTGTCAAATTCTAACCGCAACCCAGAGAAAACGTATGAAATGATTTTCTTTTTATGTATGTTTCCCGTCCAGAGAACAATTTAAAATGGAGAAAAAAACAGGGGGTCGACCTACTCGTTTTTTGTAAAATTTTATCGCCATAAAGGAATCATCATTTTCGCTTCCCGAAAAAGTGCGGATTTTGGCCCGCCAGATATTCAATTCCGGACATGATTGACTCTGTAGTGGCGAGTGGGTGCGATAAACAAGCAATTGTTATATCCTCGTTTGAAGAAATGGTTACGTCCAGCAGGATGATACTATAGATATCAGCTAGTAGAAAGGTAAGAAGAATTACCATGCTGTCAAAATCGGGCGTACTTCCTTATTATAAAATTAGGGAGGGGCCATTTGTGCGAAACCGTGGCCTAGTGTGGAGTGCACCCTTAAAGAAGACGAATTCACCAGAACGAATCCCAGCCGTTTATTAACAGGCTCTCCGAACCACCTTCATGAACTCATGACCTTTTCAAATATGCCCATATCTGAACGAATTAAACGTCAGGCAATCTGCTGTAAATTTCGTCTTTTCTGTTGTTTTGAATTCACATGTTGGTCTCGCTTTTTGTTGTGACTTAAGAGAGGCCTCATAGGTCTGTACTTGGTGTAAGTATACATTGGTTATTGTAGTCTAAACATTGTCTCGTAATCGAAGGCCGAAGACCCCAAAACGAAGACCTTTCCCAAA
Source organism: Hanleya hanleyi (assembly GCA_036873755.1). Taxonomy (NCBI): domain Eukaryota; kingdom Metazoa; phylum Mollusca; class Polyplacophora; order Lepidopleurida; family Hanleyidae; genus Hanleya; species Hanleya hanleyi. The sequence goes on along the minus strand of JAVTVY010039286.1, from coordinate 342 downwards.
AGAGCCCCTCAAGTGGGTCTTCCATCTTCGGTCTTCGTTTTATCAATGGCCCTATCAAAACACATGGGCTTTGATAAAATGAAGACCCTGGCATTTTTCGGCCGAGGTAGGGCTATGAAGGCCCAGGGGTGAGTGGATGCAGTAATCAATGTCCGCCGGGAAATTTGGTCCGCTTTTTATGCCCAGAGCGGACGATAATTCCCGATCGATTATAACTCGGTAATAAAGTCCGCCTTGGGTAAAAGCATGGTCGAACGTCTTCGGAATTGTCATTGCTGCATGCAGGGTCTTCCATCTTCGGTCTTGGTTTTATCAATGGCCCTATCAAAACACATGGGCGTT